>CAUYON010147358.1:0-28991 GCA_963573935.1 Arctocebus calabarensis | reverse complement strand
GGCCAAAAATCACATCATAATAAAAAATATTTGTACCAGAATGTTTATTGCAGCCCAATTCATAATTGCTAAGTCGTGGAAGAAGCCCAAATGCCCATCAACCCACGAATGGATTAATAAATTGTGGTACATGTATACCATTGAATACTAAGCCGCCTTAAAGACAGAGGGAGACTTTACCTCTGTTGTGGTTACATGGATGGAGCTGGAACATATTCTTCTTAGCAAAGTATCTCAAGAATGGAAGAAAAAGTATCCAATGTACTCAGCCCTAATATGAAGCTAATTTATAGCTTTCATATGAAGACTAAAACCCAATTATAGCACAGGAATTCAGGGAAAGGGGAAAGGGAGGGGAGGGGAGGGGGGAGGATAGGTGGAGGGAGGGCAATTAGTGGGAACACACCTATGGTGCATCTTAGCAGGGTACTGGTGAAACTTATTAAAGGTAGAGTATCAATGTCTTTATGTAGTGATCAAGAAAATGCCATGAAGGCTATCTGTAACAATACGATCAAAATATTTCTGAATGTATATGAAACACATCATGCCCTATGATTGCACCAATGTACACAATTATAATTCAATAAAATTATTTAAAAAAATGCTGTATGTAGCACAGATATGGGCAAACACTTGGCTGATGGCCATCTGTCTTTGTCATCATCTGAGCCATGAGCCCTGGGAAGAGATGAGCTTCCTTTGCCATTACTATAGCTCCCTGGCCTCTGCATCTGGGAGGCCCAGGGAAACAGGGACTGGGTTGAGGCACATCAGAAACAATTCTTTGCTCATGGAGCCTAGATCCCTGGCATAGCCCAGGGCAGAGTAAGGAGGTGCTGTGCTCACCCTCTTCCCACAGAAGGGTCTTTAATCAAGAGCCAGGTGGAGGCATTGCAAAGGAAGGGCATCTGAAAGAACCAGAGAGTGGCTGGCAAGTGTGTCTTGAAAGATGGGGGGCTGTGAGAGCCTCCACGAGGGATGCATTGCACAGTCTTTAAAAGCACTGCTGAGTCATCTCAGGTGGCCACAATGAAATATGACAGACTAGACAGCTTAAACAACAGATAGTTAGGGTTGGTGCTCAAGCTCAGTGGTTAGGACGCTGGCCACAAACACTGGGGCTGGAGCGCTTGAACTCGCCCCGGCCTCCTAAACAACAATGACAAGTACAACAATAACAACAAGAAATAGCTGGGCGTTGTGGCGGGCGCCTGTAGTCCCAGTTACTTGGGACACTGAGGCAAAAGAATCGCTTAGGCCCAAGAGTTTGAGGTTGTTGTGAGCTGTGATGCCACGGCATTCCACCTAGGGTGACATAGTGAGATTCTATCTCAAAAAAAACAAAACAAAACCCAAAAAAGCCCCCAAACCAAAACCAAAACAAACAACAATAGACATTTATTTTGTCATAGTCCTGGAGGCTGGAAATCTAAGATCAGGGTACCAGCATGCTCGGGTTCTGGAAAGGGCCCTCTTTCTGGCTTGCAAAAGGCCCCCATCTCACTGTGTATTCAGATGACTTCTTTTTCAGTGAATAGACTCAGAGAGTGTGAGTAAGTTCCCTGATTTCCTAGCTTGTAAGGGCACTAATCTGATCATAAAGGCTCGACCTTCAGGACCTCAGCTAATCATAGTTATCTGCTAAAGGTCCCACCTCTTAACATCATCGCATTGGAGGTAAAGGCTTCGACATTTGCATTTGGGGAGGGATACAAATGTTCAGCCCATAGCAAGCATGGACAGACTGCATTAAGATCCACTCACCGCTCTGCCATTTACTCATCGCTTTACCACCCTGCCTCAGTTTCTCCCTCTGTAAAATGGGAAAAATATAGTACTTGCCTCATAGGATTACTGTGAGGCTTAAATGAATTAATAAATGTAAAGCACTATAAAAAGTGTTTGGCACAGGGTACACATCAGACACATTACTTATGACTGATTTTTGGTTTACATTATTGACTATGATGACAGTTCTTAAGTAGACATCTTAGACATGGTCACCAGTGAAGGGTAAAAATTGATGAATGAGTTCTAAGGGAGAATTTGGTACCAGAGAGAATGATCTGTTCCAACTGCCAGGAGAAGGCTTACCCACCACTGTTCCAGAGGGGCATGAGAGTTGAGCTGCATGGTACAGAATTCTCAAATTATATTTGGAACAAGGTGTCTACTGGTCACAGACAGTGAGTGTTCACAGAGAAGGCTTCAGATAGAAAGCTAAAATATATTCCCTGTACTCCAGCATCATTCTTATACAGCATCATTCCTGTATAAGCATCATCCCCTGGCACTTAACACCTATTCTCTGCCTTCTATTTTTATGAATCAATGCAGGTGAACCTCTCACTGTGCAGGGCTACCCCAGGCTTCTCATCTCCACAGAATACTACCCAGGATGCTCAGATACTGCTCTCTGATAGGGAAGGATGTTCTCCAATAACTTTCTGTCCAAACAGAAAAGGAAAGAAGAAGGTATCATTGCTCACAGCAAGTGCTGTCCACAGGGCTACACAAGACCAGGCTGAGCATGGTGACTATCTGAATCCCAGGCTCAGGAAGGTGAATCCCAGCCCAGACTGTGCTCTGGAGCCTTGGCTGCTTCCATGGGGCTGAGGGGGCTGTGGGGACTGCTCCAATTACACAGAGTTCAACAGCCCATGGCCATCTGCTTGTCTAACTGATCACAGAAGGAAAAGCAATTTCAGAGCTGGAAGTCTTGGAGACCATAGTGGCTGTCCAGCTTATCTGTACAGTAATTATCTCTGATGATGACAAAGACTGCCGCTGTCCCCACCATAACAGCAGGCTTACAGGTGCTGATGGAACGCAGCCACCAGCAGGGCTCGATAGCAGTGACCTTGGGAAGGATGATGCCCTGAGTTTCTACTTTTCCAACTGGAATTAATGATGCTGTAAATAACGGAGATCACATAATAGCATGTATGTGGGTCATTATGAAAGTTTTGAGATACACAAAAATCAAGAAACATAAAATCTGCAGAAACAGAAACAATGAAGCCCTCCCAACAACATCAATAAACCCAGCATTTTGAAACTTGTGTGGGTGAATGAGAAAGGAGGACACTGTTGACTGTGTTTCTTGGAAGTGAAACAATGGACTGTATCACGGTCTGTCTCAAAACTTTCATAGCAATATACACATTCACGCAAACATTTTAAATACAAAATATATTGAGGATACGTGTATCCTCAATGGGAAACCAGTGCGCTGGTAGTTACATCAAATCACATGCTCACAAGACACAGCCGTGGGTTTTCAGTCTCACCCAAACATTTGGAACACACATCATTTCATATTACAACCAATAACATTTTCATAATACATGTGAGTGGCTTTTTTTCCCTCTACAACCAGAGACCTCAGAGGAGGCAGGTCCTCTCTCTGCCCCTGTCAAAGACATTCCATGGTGAGTATGAGAGTGAAATTAACAGTCTCAAACACAAATCTGGGGTTGAAAATAATGTACATATTATCACATGATGTATACATCAGTGGACGCAGGACATTCACAGCCAGTGAAAGCGAGGGCCAAGGATGTTGGGGGCAGCCTAGAAAGGCCTGAGCAACTGACCTTTAACTACACCGTGACTATGCTCAAATCCAGGCTCCTCCTGTTCACGGCTATGGATCGAGTTGTTTTGCCTTCCATCTGGTTGGATTTCTTGGGGTACTTCTCGGTTTGTATCTCAGAATTGTAACTGAGAAGGGCTCCAGGAGGGGAATGAGGTCCAATTGGGAACAGGCTTCTGGGCCCCTCCTCCTCACTAAGCAAGGGAGTTGTGGGATGTATAGGGACTGATGGAGCAGCTGAGAGTGGGGGCCAGTGACAAGATGGAACCGTGTCTCTGAGCCTGGGCCTGCAACACTGGAGCAGGCTAAATAACCTCTCTGTGCCTCAGTTTCCTCTCTGCAAAATCAAGACCGAAGCAGTGCCCAGCTCCAGGCTGGTGTGCCTGATGGGTGGTGAGCCGTGTTCATGCTCTTGTACTTTCCATTCTACCAGAGCCCTGGGCCGCCCTGATGCCAAAACCTCCAAAAATACGCACACATTTCTTCCTTCCTCAAATCCCACCTTGCCTCCCCCAGTCCCCACATCTGTATAGTACCAAGTGCTGATCTTGAAACAGCTCCGCCTGTAAAATGACTTAGCAGGAGCCGATGAGCTCAGTGGCTGGGGCTCGGTACCAGGCGTCTGAGCCATTGCCAGCTGGCTGCCGTCCAGCCCTCGGCCGGCCTTCCCAGAGCAGAACAATCCGGGACTCCTTGATGAGACATTTTCTCCAATGTTTGCTTTAACTCTGACAACTGCAACTGAAATTCAGCAGCAGCTTGTAGCTCCCCCACCCCAGGGACTTCTGCACATTTCTCCCACTCCCCATCTCTCCCCAGTCCCCTGTCTCTGACTCCCTCTCTCCATTTTTCTCTTCCCCTCTGTCTGTCTCCCTGCCCATCCCTCTCCCTCCTCCAGTTTCGGTCAGTCTTTCCTTCTCCGTCTCTCTCTCTCCATTTCTTTCCCTGTTTCTCTTTCTTCCCCTTACCATCTCTACTTCTGTCTCTCCCCTCCTGTCTCTCATTATCTCTCTCCATCTCTCTCTCAGCTCACTCTCTCTTGATGGTCATCCTTTCTACTGCTCCTCTAATAACAGAATTCTTTTTTTTTTCTTTTAATAGAAAAATGTTCCTGGGGGAGAAAAGACTTGACCTAATAAAGATGCTATGACAACCCATGAAAACTGCAAAAAGTATCCATCGCAGGGCAGAGCCTGTGGCTCAAAGGAGTAGGGCGCCGACACCATATGCCAGAGGTGGCGGGTTCAAACTCAGCCCCAGCCAAAGACTGCAGGAAAAAAAAAGTATCCATCGCAAGTACCAAATTGAGAAAGGAAAATAATGCTTTCTACTTTTAAAGTTGATTTGTTTCTTTCATGAAACCAATAATGTCATAACCACCACCAACTCCACTTCCTTCCACCAGTGCTTTTTGGGTCCTTCCTATGTGCTGATCTCAGTTACTTCTCAGAGACGTGAAGATGCAGCGAGCACGTGTCCCCAGACCTCATCTACAGGAATCTACATGCATTTGACAGGCTGGACAAGTATCGCAGACTCTTAATAGTTATTTGTCAATTCATATACACTGCTGGATGCACATCAGGATTTGGCAGCACACTCCACGCCCCCAGTATCCCACATAATACATGTACACATGCATATTTTTACATTTTTGTCTAAAACCAACCCTCACTCCCTGTCCCTCTTCCCCAGCATTTCCCATTTCATAGTTGATGCCCTGGCCTCAGGCACAAGTGATGCAGGCCTTGGTTCCAGTTTCTGCTCACTTCTATCAAACCCCCTTTCCTAGGTACTACCTTGCATATTATTATTATTTCTAAGTCCCACAAAAACCCTTACAAAAGGGTTACTAATTGTTCCCATTTTCAGATGAGGCAACTGAGGCTCAGTGACTGAGTTTAAGTCCACACAGGAAGAGGCAGAGCCAAGGTTTGCAGCCAATTCTCTCCAACTCGGAGATGCATATTCTTAAAAGACAATGGTTTTTCTGTCTACTTCATAATTCACTAATATTTTCTGCATTATAATTTTCTAGCCTTTCAATAGCTTTTATTTTAATCAATTATAAGCCCTTAAATCTGCATCATCCAGCTTCCATTTTTAGCTCCAAAATCCCAATCTAGCTTTACCATATATAAGTTAATTATTTCACTACAATGACCCTTGTCTTTTTCTACTCTGCTTAAAACATAACAGTTTAATAATTAGACTGTTCCTGGGGAATGTTCCATTCCCTGAGCACACTGCAGTTGTGCTAACCAAGCAAGCTGTCCTGTATTACTCAGCAAAGCAGAAGTTGCTACGTCCTGGTACTCAGTAAACAACACTGATCATCACGTCATCTCAGAGTGTAAACAGCTGGTGTGGTTTGATTTCATGCGTCCTGAGGGAGGAGAGGAAGCCTGCATTTGGCAGCACAGCTGCTCTTCTGGGAGAAGGAGCTTGTGGGTGCTGATACTGACCTATCTGGGAGGTGCTATGATTATTCTGAGACTTTCCAGAGAGGCCTCCCACACAGGGACTATGGGGCATCTCAGACGCTCTCTAGGTTCAAACTCTGAAGGAAAATGCTCTTGTCCTCTAAAATGTGGGCAAAACAGAAGAAAGGCCCCTGCTCAGACCCTTCCCCTTAGTGCAACGCCCAAGGCTCTGAGCGTAGACAGGAAAATTCTCACTTGATGATGCTAGAAATCTAGCAGTCGAATGCCCTGTTCCCCGATGGGGAAGTGAACAGGACACTGCTTATCTCGTCAATACCTGCCACTGCTTATCCAGGTGGAAAACATCAGGGGGCACATGCTTCCAGGTAGGTTAAAGACCTCACAGTGAAAAGCATCTGAAGATTTTTAGAAGAAACATAGGAGAATATCTTTATGACTCTGACTTCTAGAAAACACACGTATACAAATAGCAAAAACCATGAAAGAAAATAGATGAGCTGGACCGCACTAAAATGGAAAACTTTTGTACTAAAAGACACCATAAACAAAGGTAAAGAAAAGCCACAGATTGAGAGATTTCCAATATGCATTCTATTCTGGGTTATATACGCTCAGGAAACCCATCTATGTCCACAGACAGATACGGTCAGCAGTGTTTGCTGTAGCATTTTTGGCAATTGCAAGCCAAGAAAGAAAACTTACATGTTTATCAATAGGAGACTAAATACATTTTGGCATATTTATATAACTCAGAACAGCACTAAAATGAATGAACTACAATTATACCACTATGGATAAACTTCAAAAACAATAAAAAAAACCCAACCTGCTATTGAAGAGGAGGATACATATGATACAATCTCTTAATATTAATGCTGAAGATATGAAAGTTTCAAAGCCCTACAATACTCACACTGCATTGCTTATATTTTCTACAGTTTCTCGCACACACGATACAGGCATGAATTCCCTGAACATTAGAGTAAGAAGACTAAAAATAAATAAATAAATAAAAATAAAGTAGGAAGACTATTTCTACCTCAAGGAGCATGGGACTGGGAGGGCACTAAGCAGGGGAGTGGTGGTGGGTGACAAACAATCTGGTTAAGGTTTTATTTACTTTCAGAAAGATATGAAGCAAATGGCAACTTAATATTTGAATAGGTTGGGTTTTTCATTCCCTGGCCTTTGTCTCTCCAGGCACATGTGGAGATAGTACACTGTTGGCCCTGGCGAGTGGCACCTGCAGAGGGAGGCCCTGCAGGAGATGCTGGGTTTAAGGGGCACAGGAATGAATTCACTAAAGTTCAATCCAGTGTGTGCTGTGCCAGTACTGCATGGGGAGCGAGAGGGATGGTGCTGGCCCTCAAGCAGCTCTTGGTCAGGGTGGGAGAAGGGGATTCTTCCAAGGCAAGGCAGAGTCACATGGTTCTAGAAGAGAGGAGGTCCCAGCTGTAGGTTCACTGAGGTTCCACTCAGTTGCAGATCAGAGGAGCACTTCAGCCAGGGGAGGCGCAGGGAACCCTGCTGGGAGCTGCAAAGGGGAGTGGGTGGGGGGAAGAATCTGTTCTGCAAGAAAACAGAGTGAGCTCGGGTTCAGGACACATTTGGGGAGGGAGGCCTGCAAAGAGGGAAGCCTGTCAGATGAAGTAGCTCAGGCTGAGTTCAAGAGACATCAGGGAGCCACAGGAGGTGTTTTGAGCAGGGAGCAGGCATCCCAGCTCCAGTTATGGTAGCAATCAAAGTGCAGGCTGTATCTGGGAGGCCCAGGGAGAGGCCCCTGAAGGAGCTGGGGGGCGAGCCTGAATTGAAGGAGTAGGAAGCAAGAAGAGAGAGATGGGCTCCGAGGCTCTGAGACTCAGACTCTCCCTTTCTGGGGCAAGTCAGAAAGTTCTGGTTCTTGAGACAGGTGTGGGTGTGGAGCACTCCACAGAGATGCATGTGTGTGGCTGATGAGGGTGACAGTGACACCTGGGAAAGTCGCAGGACATGCAACATTCCCAACCTTTCCTAGGAATTATTATAGCTCATTTCATCATCCCAATAACCCATGAGGAAGGCATCATGGCAGTCCCCCTCTTACAGACAAGGCTACTCACTCAGGGAAGAAAGGTCAAGTGTCTTGGCCAGGAACACACAGCTGAGGCACTGCAGAGCCAGGACCAGAACTAGACCCTCAGCTCAAGCTCTGTACCTTGCAAAGTCCAGGGCTAGTCCCCGTACCTGCTGGAGCCATTTGCACTGTGCTGATGGGTGAACCTGTGGCAATGCATGAGATTACAAAGAAATGGAATACACAGTAAGGGAAGGCATGAGGCTGAAGGGAATACACAGTAAGGGAAGGCACGAGGCTTCCTGTCTGAGGAAGGGAAACAGCCAGCCCTCCATGAAGCCCTAGTCGGGAGGAGGAAGACCCAGGCTGCAGCTGCACTTTGAAGGTGAGGGACATTTCAGGACAATTAAGGGGAAGCGTGCACTGCAGCAACACTGAGTAAATGTGGGGTAAGCCCAGAGGGAGCCTGGCAGGAAGGCAAGATGGGAGGGGAGGGAGATAGGAGGGAAAAGACGGAAGATGTTGGGAGCCAACTTGGAGGTCCAGATGACACTGTGAGGGCCTTCGGGGTGCAGGGAGGGTATTGAAGAACTGATGGACAGTGGCCTCCACCTCTTGGGTGAGGAAGAGGTGGAGTCAGCAGAGCAGCAAGGAGCTGACAACCTTCGACACCACTGTGTGGGGAGTGGAAATGGGACTGAGAGAGCCCAGCCACCAGCATGAAGGGATGCCTGAGTTTCAGGCTCTAGATCAGCTGACCTGCCCAGGAAGTGCTGGGCAGCCTAAGAGCCCAGGCAGTGAATGACAGGGGGACATGCCAGAACCAGAAAGGGCGAGGGGCCTCAGGGATCACACCACTTAATCAATGGGTTTTGGAGCCCCCTTGGAGGAAGGAAGACCAAGGCTGGGAGAACTAATAAGAGTGTATTTATGGAATTTTTCATTGGACACCAACTATAAGTCTGAAATGAAAGGCTGATAATGACAGTGGAGGCAAAGAGCCGTTTTAGCAGAAAGGAGGGCTGCAAGGGGTAGGAGAACAAGGGATTATTGTGAGTCCAACACTCAGAGGCTGATCAGAGGAATCAGAGCCCAAGATCTCATAGAAGACACAGGGTAAGTTGAGGGAGGGGCCCGCCAAGGGGTGGAAAGAGGCCTAGAGGAGACTGAGGTGGTCCAAGGACCATGAAGACATGGTAACAGAAGAGTCATCCAGACAGGGAGAAAAATCGCAATGTGGCAAAAATCAGGAAGAAGAGTGGAAAATCAATGTGATATAGGGCGAGTGGGCTCCAGCCAGCTCTGCCACAGCTAAGGGGAGGACCTGCCATCTCCACCAGCATCTGGGGATGTTGGTGCAAGAAACAAGTGGGGATGGGGAGAGGGGACACAGGAGGCTCTAGTGGTTGGAAGGGCAGGACAACTGCTGGGGGGATATCTCCAAGATGACAGCTCAGAGAGCTCCATGGTGTCTCCACCTTGGCCTCTGTCTCCCTCCCCTTTGCACTTGCAGCTGAACAGGGAACTCCCTATTTCCCTGGCCTGGGAATTTAATGTAAGTTTCCTAGGCCTGGGAAAGGAAGTGATTGCATCCATTCTTTTGTGGGGCTACATAAATACCCCTAGATAAAGGACCCAGGGGTAGATTATTTTCTGACTTGGGTTTTTTCCTCTTCCCGGAGCTATGGTGCTTTTTCTCTATGTTCCTAAAATAAATTCTGTCTTACCACTGATGTGTGGTCCATAGATTCATTCTTCGAATCCCTGAGACCAAGGACCTACTGAAGAAGAAATTCCAGTAACAAATGTCCTTCTCTGTCCAAGAAAGGGAGAAGATGCTATAAGCAGACGTACAAAGTAGACACAGATGGCCTCAGCAATGACTCAGGAAGAAGTCTGCACACTTCCGGTCACATGCTGGAACAGATATTTCAGTTGACTGAAAAATGTTGAAAAACAAACAAACAAACAAACAAACGAATATCCCAAACCAGATAAAGAGAACTACCAGCTCAGTAGATTGGAAATTTTAAAAGGAAGACACTGCATTTCAGTACCTGTAAGGAGTCCACTAAGACAAAGGGTTCTATGGAGAGGAAAATCAGTATGGTACCTGGGCAGAAAGGAAGGGGAAGGGAGCACATGAGTGAAGTAGGGAGCAGTTCACTTGGGGAAACTGGCAGTGCAATGCATGTGAATCCAAATGTGTTGTCTCTGGAATGTGCTGCAGATTGCCATCTCCCCACGACACTCACCACTTCTTTACAATTGTCAAGAAGTGTGGGTCTCATCCCAGCCCCTGTGGTGAGCAATCTGACTTGGAATCAATGCTTTCTCCCTGTTGGCTTCACTGCAAGGCACATGAATGGGGGCTCCTGAGTGACCTGTTAGCACCTTTGATCCCTTTACAACCTAATTCAGGTGAGAAACACACACACACACACACACACACACACACAGGCTGAGGTGTGAAAGTTAACACCACAGACAGTAATATGAAATACTACATATGTGCAATGGGGTTAATTTACAGTTACTGTGGGATCCATAGCTTCGTAATTTCCTGGCTTTGGTCTTTATGGCTTTTCAGACTCAACATTTTATTAACTTTTTCTTTAAACTGGCTATCTGTCTTGTGGCTAGTATTCCCCACCGTATTTGCGTGCATATTTCCAAGCTGAATATCATGCTGTAAAAGTCTGTCCATTTCCTCTCATCTCTCTCAGTCCATCTGTATTTTCTATGTTTAACCTCCTGGGTCTTCACCTTTTCTGCCTCTGTAAATTTAATGTACTTTTGACTTTCTTTACCAGGTCACTGGTGAAAATTTACATAAAACAGATCCATTTTTTTTTCCATCATACCCTAATGGAAACACTTTAGCTACATTTCCCTTTCCAATGTATTTCAATTTATTTTTTCAATACAGTTGTCCTGGTTTCAAAATTCTCAGACATGAGCAAACATGAATAATTTTGACTGATCCTTCCATAGAAAGCCGTCTACATTCATGGTTTTCCCTCATCTTAAAATTTACTAATATGTAAATAACAGTTGATACATGGTTCTTCATAAAGTCGTCTTGACCTTGTTCCCCTTAATATCACAAAGAAAGGCAAGGTATTTGTTTTGCTTTTGTCAAACCATTTTCCTATATTTCTACATTAATTTTGGAAAATGAAAGATGGTTACAAAAAGAAGCAAAGTATGATAATTAGCCTTTTCTCTCATTTTTCAAAAGAAAGTTAATGAAACTGGCAGTGCAATGTGTTGTTATAAGAAAAGAAAAAACTTCCAAGGTATTTCAGCGAGTGCATTCTACTATGATACTTGAAACTATGATTTGTAGATTATTTATTGCAAGGGTCCATTTTGCTGTTTCTTATGGTTTTACTTGCTTACCACAGCATTAAATGCCTATGATACATAATTTTATGTCTTCTTTATTTCTTTTTCTTTAAAAACATTAATAAATTATTATCTATTACTTTGGTCTCCTTAGCAGAATCATTTCTATGCTTATTCCAGAAAAAGAAGATGAATGTACAATCAAAACAGTCATGTGCCATCTATGGATGTTTTGCTCAATGCCTAACCACATACATGATGGTGGTGCCCAAGATAATGTAGTTGAAGGATTCTTACCACCTCATGACATTGTTAACATCTCATAACACCATAGTCATTATACCGCCTCATAACATCATAGTCATTACATGTTTGTGGTGATGCTGGCACATGTACAACGCTACTATGCTCCCAGTTGCATAAAAGTGTACAGAAGTGTCTTTGTCCTAGAGTTTACTGAGCACTTACTCACTGGTTCACCCAGAACAATGGCCAACTCTGTAAGCTCCATTCATGCTAAGTGCCCTATCCAGGCATATCTTTTTTAATCTTTTATACTTCATTTTTACTGTACCTTTCAATGTTCAGATATGTTTACATGTACTAATACCTGACCGTGTATCACAATTGCCTAAGGTATTCAGTACAGTCACATGCTGTATGGGTTGGCAGCCCGGGAGCGGTGGGCTATGCCAGGCAGCCTGTGTGCTGGGCTACAGTACCTAGGCATGTGTGGGTACACTCTAGGGGGCATGCACAATGAGCAAATCACCTGCTGACACATTTCTCAGATCATATCTCTGCTGTTAAAACACTACATTCTTAAACAAAAAAACAAAAATAAAAAATCGAATCAACCCTAAGGCACTAACAGTTGTGCATACATCTTTGCTTGTCAGTCTTCCTACTGGAATCCGAACGAACTTTAAATAAGGTGGTGATGGAACCAATGGAAGAGAAAAGACACATACATTATGAATTCTATTGCTCTTAGAATCCTCATTTAAACACTTGACTTTATTTCTAAATGTTTCTTAGATGACCATTACTGGTCAAGAAAATTCTCATCATATGATCCTGTTCCTTGTGGTGCTTTAAATAATCTGATTTTTAAACCAACAGCTTTCATTGAAAGGCAGCAACAGACCTATCTGCATGGCTATGGGAAGTGTGTAGTTTCATAGTTTAGGTTCTTAGAGTTTACAGAGTACGACCTGGAAACCCTGCGGAGAGCAGACAGCAGGAAGCCACCTGCTCCCTAAGTGCTCAGGACAGGGCTGGTCGGCTCACTGGGCAGACAGTGAAATTCCGCCACAGCCTAGGGGTTCAGGCTTCAGACCTCCCACTCAGTGTCTTGGCACATGGGCTATGGGGTGGGCCAGACTTCAGGGGGCAGCTAGATGAAGAAACTCCAGGAGAACCAGAACTGACCAGGAAGAAACAGCCCTGTCACATTGTGGAAAACTCAGCTTTGTCTTAAAGGAATTTTCCTGGGGTTGGGGGTGGGGAGTGGAGGGCGCTCAACCTTCTTGTGCTTTGCAAACCATCTTCTGATGAAGCACCATGGAATCCCTCAGAGCACTCTCTGATGCTCACGCATCCTGATCCTGCTAATTAATTCATAGATTAGAACGCAGATGAAAATTTGTGGGATTGGGATTGTCTCCTTTCCTCATTCAGCTTGACTTGAGGATGGTGATTTACCACTTTTCTTCCACTTAAAGGGCAGCAGGAACACATCTGCTGTGCGTCCTGATATGCGGGACCACTGAGGCTTGTTTCATCGAATTCTCACTGAGGAGTCCGTGGGGCTTGTCTGCATCTCCACAATGAATGACTTTCACAGATGCGCAGGCCCACAGCCTCCTGAATCCTGCCCTATAATCCCCAACATCTGTTCTATGTCCAGGGCTGACCAATGTGGGAAAGGGCAAGGATTGGCTGTTAGATGACAAACTTGCTCACAGAGCATCGGCTGGGCCTGGGACTCCTGCTGAACATGCCAGATGTAAGGAGCCTCCGGTTTAAACCATTTGTGACACAGAGGAAACACCTGTGTAGATCTCATCCAAAATGAGTATTTTGAGGAGATGGATTTGATAGCAGCAGTTCAGATTACAGGACTCTGGGTACTTGGGTGCATAATACCCCCAGATTCCTAGGCTGGATGCTAACATGTTCTTTTCCAAGCTTTTGGTTACGAATGCACCAGCTCACGTTGGCTTGCATCTTATTCCTTTCTAGTGACAGGGAAAATTTTATGAAATCCATAGTTTTAACCTCTACAAATGCCCCGATTACTTTATTTGGGACTCAAGCATATTAGCTATCATAAAAAATTAAAATACGTGGGCAGCACTTGTGGTTCAGTGGGTAAGGTGCTGGCCCCAAATACCAAGGGTGGTGGGTTTGAACCTGGCCCTGGCAAAACTGCAACAAAAAAATAGCTGGGCATGTGGCAGGCGCCTGTAGTCCCAGCTACTAGGGAGGCTGAGGCAAAAGAATCACCTAAGCCCGGGAGTTGGAGGTTGCTATGAGCTGTGATGTCATCACACTCTACTGAGGGCAATAAAGTGAGACTCTGTCTCTAAAAATACATAAATAAATAAAATACAGTGTGTAAGTCAGGCATGGTGGCTCATGCCTATAATCCTAGCATTTTGGGAGGTTGAGGCAGTGGATTGCTTGAGCTCAGAAGTTCAAGACCAGCCTGAGCAAAAGAGAGACCCTATCTCTACTAAACATAGAAAAATGAGCCAGGCACCATGGCAGGTGTCTGCAGTCCTAGCTATTTGAGAGGCTGAGGCAAGAGGATCCCTTGAACCCAAGAGTACGAAGTTGCTGTAAGCTATGATGCCATAGCACTCTACCCAGAGGGACAGAGTAAGAGTCTGTATCAAAGATGAAAACATAAAAAAATAACAAAACACAGTGTGTACTTTTTAATATAATGCTTGACTTATTTAGGGAGAACAATATGACCCAAAGTACAAATGAATCTACATCAGTGAATTACCCAATGATAAGGAGCCCACCACTTCTGTCTGATCTACCACCTGGCTGGGAAAGAACACCAAACTCCTTCAAGTCAGCTATCAGTGGAGGGTGCATATTTATTTGCTGTATGGCTTTGTTCTAAATGTAGCCAATGTAGAATATGACACACAAAAATGGGCAACAGAAGTTAACATGAACTATCAAGTGAGACATGTCTTCAGGTAAGCATCTGGTTAACACGCCATCATTTAAACCTGGTGAGTTTAACAATTAAGTAACTTAATCTCCAAGAACCTGAGTTTACCCATCTGTAAAATGGGTAACCTTATCCTCACATCGAATGACACATATAAACAGCTGAGTGGAGTATGTGGTACTTACTAACAGTAGCTGGGATTGTAAGCGCATGCAAAATCTGGCAAAATCTAACTCTCTAGAACAGTATCTGAACTCTACTCCTGGTCTTGGTTGTTATTCAAAACCCAGCTCCTCACCCTTTCTCACCAGCAGCCTGCATTCCAGCCATGCCCAACTGTCCAAATGTCTTCAAATTCCCAATGTCCTTTTTTCCTCTCTTCGCCTGTCTTGTTTTTCACTCAGCTGACAGTGCCCCACTATGTCATCCTCTGGCTTTGAGAATTCTTCCTCCTTTAAGATTCAGTTCAAATATCTCCTTGTCAGCTTATCCAGGCAGAATGACATGCTTCCTCCCCTGTGCTCCTCCATGATGATAACAAGTTCATAGCCTTCATTTGTTGCATGACCGCCAGTTGTCAGGCACTGTACCAGTCACTTGCTTTCCCTTTTATGCAACAACAGTGTTATCTTACATTTGACACATGAGAACAATTTGGTTCAGAGAGGTCAAATAATCTTTCAGCAGTCACACAGCTGGGTGGGGTAAAAACCACTATAGAAGTCAAGTCTGTAGGTCCTGTATTACGTGCTCTTGTGACTGTGGCCTATGAGTCTTGTGTTGTGCTCACAGGAGGCATATATTCTTTGCACCCATGTCCTCAGAAGTATAAATTCTACATGGCCTACTTTATTAAGGTAAAAACATCAGGAAAGCAAGTAAGAGCTCAGCTCAGGAGCACCCTCAAGGTAACACCAGTTCATAAACTTTTAGCCACTGACACTAAGATTTTTGCTTGGATTTTTAAGTTGGCATCAGTCAAACCTTTCTCCTTGGGTGGCTTACTAACATTTAGGTATCTGGGTAGGCCTTTGCACACAGGTCCATTTTGAGCTGATTAGCTAGAAGTGTACAGTCTATGAAGAGTCTGCAACATGTGCAAGATCAAGCCAGAATTCCTCCGCCCCAGGAGACAGAGAAGCTTGCCTTTAGGTCTTGCTGTGGCCATGTTCTTGGCAATAAATTCCTCTGGATGTCTGACTCTGAATTCCATCTTCAGAGGAAGAGTCACAGTATACAATGACAAACTAGCTGCATCCAAACTTACTGTAAGCATCTTTATTGTTTAAAATGCCTGTTGGGTGATCCAATCACTAGGGCAGATACTCCACCAACCTCAGAAAGTGCAGCTGTCACATGACCTCTGAGGCTGCCTTACACTGGGCTTGATGGGTCTACCCACATGCCTCTGGGAAGGCCTGGGTGCATACCCCTAGTCCTGCTGCTGAAGGAGACACACCTGCCCATGCTCTGGTGCAATCATGATCATTGTTACCATTCACTGAAACTCATCCTGTACCAGGCATTGTGGTAAGCACACTTTAACTGAATTTTAAAAACCTCTATGATGTTTGTGCAATTTCTGCCATCTCCATTTTGCAGATGATGTTACAAGTTGTAAAGAGATAAGGTGACTTGTGGGAGGCCAAGCAGACAGAAGTGCTCTAGCTGGGAGATCCTGTTTTCCTCTCTACCATGCTATGCTGCCTTTGTGGCAACCCTGTGCTCAGGACAGCAAAGACCATCAGTGAAAAGAGGGAAGAAAATCCAAGAGCCAGGCAGAACAGAGATGGGAAACTGAGGAGGCCCTGCCATGAAATCTGGCATCAGTGGAAGGAGAAGCTGAAGAAACAGAAGTCAAAATGAAAAGTTCATGTGCTGCTCGCAACAGAGCACCAGTAATGGGAAGCCTAAGTAGGAAGACGAAAAGCCAAATTTGGGGGGCATTAACTATGGTTCCTTTCAGTTCTAAACCCCATGACTGACTTCCCCAGCAGGCTTTGAGCAATCAAAATACCCAAGACAAATCCCGTAAGCGTACCTAATTGAATAATCCAGATTCTGTTTGCTTGGGTTTTTGAAGCATCAAAACAGTTCCTTTATATGCTGACTTTGGCTCCCCTGCAGTTTTAATTAAGCCTCCCAAGGCTCACAAGCATATTAAAATTAGGTGGAAAGAAAACCTGCAGCCTTTGATGCCAATGACCATGAGGTGCAAGCATTCTGGTTTGATCTCTTGTGAGAGTAGCTATAACTGATGCTCAAGAGTTGACCCACAGGGACATTTTTCTGTTTATTTTCCTTTGCGTGGAGAGGGCAGTGATTACTCAAGTGATGAAAAGGTTTCTTTCTTGTGCGAAGCTGTGACAAAACAGGCACCAGGGAACCCTGAGCAGAATGCTCCCTGGCGTTTCTTTTCTAACCAGTCTCTGGAGACTGGAGATAGGTGCTGTTTTCCAAGGACCACACCAGAGGACATTGTGCCTTCTGTTCCTCTCTGAGATCTGAGGTCTACATTCGCACAACATCTGCTCAGCCTGATGAACCAAAATACTTTTGTGCTATGCTTTTTCTTCCTTAGGAGAATGAAGTCATGTCAGGCCCACATGGTGTGGCTACGTTTGTTATACATCGCCCAGCATCAACTCTCTGGCTCTACCCTTTCCTGGATGCCATTTCACCTTTTTTTTTAAGCGGTAAGATCTCACTGTGTCACCTAGGCAGGTGTCAAACTCCTGGCCTCAAGTGATCCTCCCTCCTCAGCCCACCAAAGTGCTGGGATTATAGGCAAGAGCCACCACGCCTGGCCCTATTTTATGCGTGTTATGGAGTCTCTTTCTTGTCCTCTGGGGTTGGCCTGGAACTTAAGTTGGGCTCAGGCATTTCACACAAATTACTCTGTCCTTTCTTCTGGCCTCAGAAGTATGCAGAGCCCCGGCTGCCTCAGCCCACCTGTGCACGTCTGTCACACAGGGCCCTGTGCTCAGCAGAGGGCACCAAGGCCCAAGGGACACAACTGCTCTGCCAGCATCTTAGATTCTAGCTCAGCAGAGGAAAAAAATGCAACACTTCCGTACAGCATAGGAAAGATGCTATAATAAAGATATAACAAGATATAGGTTGAGTATTTCTTATCTGAAGTGCATGGATTTTTGGAAGTTTTAAATGTTTGGACTTTTTGGATTTTGGAATATATGCACATACATAATGAAGTATCTGGGGGGTGGGACCCAAATCTAAACACAAAAATTAGTTTGTGTTTCATATCCACATTATACACATAGGTAATTTTACTTTCCCTTGGAAATGCTGACTAAACCGCTGTGCTCCTGCATTTTGACTGTGACCCATTATATGAGGGCAGGTGTGGAATTTTGCACTTCTGGCATCATGTCAGCATTCAAAAAGTTATAGATTTTCTAGTATTTTGTATCTGGATTTTTCAGATTAGGGATGCTTAATTTGTAATATGCGGCAACAGGGGAGGCAGAGATCACTTCCGGTTGGGGACAAATCCAAATGCATCATAAAGGAACTAGTTTTATAAAAAAGTGGGTAGGGTCTTGAAATTAAAAAATAGCTATGCACACTATATAAAAAATAGAGGACACTTGAGATGCACGAGCAGTGGCACAAAGGTTTGCAGGGGCCAGTGAGCAACAGTTCCTTCCGGCCCATCACACGTCACAGATGTGGGCACTGTGCGGGACGGGGCTTGCAAGGTCTGTTGACGCTGGAACCTAGAGGCCTTGCACAAAGGGGTCATTCACGGGCTGAGATTCAGATTTATAGGCAGTGAAACGGCACCAAGCCTTCTTCTGTTGTTCATCCAAAAAGTACTTCTGAGCCCAGTGAAACACAGTGCACCAGTTGCTGGGAACACAACACACAGCTAAACAAAACACGCAAACTTCCACATCTCAAGGTGACCTTTTTTTTTTTTTTTTTTTGAGACACAGTCTCACTTTGTCACTCTGGGTAGAGTACCATGACATCACAGCTCACAGCAACCTCAAACTCATGGGCTTAGGTGATTCTCTTGCCTCAGTCTCTTAAGTAACTGGGACTACAGGCGCCTGCCACAACGCCCAGCTATTTTTTGGTTGTAGTTGTCATTGTTGTTTGGCAGGCCCTGGGCTGGATTTGAACCTGCCAGCTCTGGTGTATGTGGCTGGCGCCCTAGCTGCTGAGCTATAGGTGCCAAGCCAAGGTACTGACTTTTTAAGGAGGAGAAACAGAACATTAAACAAATAACACAATTAAAATTAACATGTCATTAGCCAATGAAGGAAAGCATTCTGACGCCATTGTAGAGAATTAAGAGAGGGCTTCTTTCATTATTATTATTATTATCTTTTGAGACACAGTCTCAAGATACTGACCTGAGTAGAGTCCTGTGGCATCACTGCTCACAGCAACCTCAAACTCTTGGGCTTAAGCTATTCTCTTGCCTCAGCCTCCCAAGTAGCTGGTACTACAGGTGCCCACCACAATACCTGGCTACGTTTTTGTTTTGTAGTTGTTGTTTTTTTATCTGGCCCAAGTCAGGTTCGAGCCCGCCAGCCTCTGTGCATGTGCCTGGCACCCTAATCACTGAGCTATGGGTGCTGCCTGATAGGGCTTCTTTTAACAAGTGGAATTTCATCTGAGCCCCCCAAATGATATAGACCCTGGTAAGAAAGTGTTGGCAAGAGTGTGAAGTGCTGCTCACAGAAGCCACAGCACATGCAAAGGCTCTGAGTGGGCAAGACCTTAGTGAATGTGAGGGACTGGAAGGCGGGAAGCGTGTCTGGGTAGCGCCTCATGAGGAAGCTGACGGGACGATGTGGCCAGACGAGGCTGGGACTTGTTTGTATGTAAAGGACTGGGGTTCTAAATGTAGTTCTAAATCATTAAAGAGTTTGAAAAAGGGAAGGGGCATAGTTTGAGTACCATTTTTGAAAGACTATTCTGGATGCAGTATAGAAAACAGAACAGACAGGGGGGCAGACCTGAAGCAGAAGGGGATTAGAACATGGCCGGTGATAGCCGGGGTGAGGGTGAGGGCAGCGGAGGTCAGAGCAAGTAGACAGACTGGGAAGGTATTTAGGAGGAAACAAGACCTGAGGTCTTTGCGTGGGAGGTGTCCGGCTGGGGTCTATCCCAGGATTGGGGGTGCTACTGCACTCGCCCAGATAAGAAAGAAAGGACCATCACTGGGCAGGTAGCACTTGAAATGGAAATTGCAGGAAAGATGTGAGGAACTGTGCTGAGGGAAATGGATAGAACTGGAGGTTAGAACACGGAGTTTGAGGAAGGAGGCTCAGGCAGTGTCAAGGTCGACACTTGCTGAGGCAAGAGGGTGGCGTGAAGGTCTATGAGCCAGCTGCCAGAAACAGAGGCTAAACTCAAAACTGGACCAAGGTAGAACAGACTGGAGACTCACATAGAAATGCTATCGGAAGTTGGGTATAGGGTAGAAGAGATAAGCAAGGGAGAAACTAGCGAGAGAAGTGTGATAGAAACTTGGAAAATTCTTTCAAGGGACAGAGAAGGAACGGAGAAGTAAGGGAGTGGGGTAGAACAGGGAGCAAAGAGAACGTCAACAGGGCTGGAGAAATGCTGCCGAGAGGCTGAACGGAGAGGGGTGGAGACATACAGGCCTTGGAAGGAGAGAGACACTTATGACTGATGAGAGAAAAGACAGCACAGTTCAAGGAGCAAGCAAATAAGACAGGGCAAGGTAGCAGAGGTATTGCAGGCAGGAAAAGGAAAACCTTGAAGGTGTTTGAGGGGGCTCAGTTAGGGAAGCTCAGTCGTGCCTGGGGAAGGGCCAGTGAGGACAGAGATAATAAAAAATGCATAAGAGGTCCCAGGATTAAGCAGAGTTTTTATTTTTTGTTTTGTTCTGGGGTTGGGGCAAGGGCAGTATCAATTAGGCTGCGTTTGTTGGCATGTAACTAAGAACTCAAACTAACAGTATCTCAAGCAAATAGTGATTGATTTTTGATCCAAAAGAATTCTGTAGGAGGTATTTGCTTTCTCTGGCTGTAAGGTGCCCAAGCTTTTTGGCTCTCCAGTACTGCCACCATAGTGTTGGGCTTTCTCCTCCTTGCTTGTGGCCTCACGGTCCCAGAATGGCTGCTGCAGCAGTGGGCATGACATCTGCCTTCAAGAAAGGAAGAGAGGCAGTTCCACCCAGCTCTGTTCTCAGGCTGCAAGCCCTAGCCACTTCTTCCCATGCTCATTGGCCAATTCCAGCCCATGTGGTCACTGACAGCTCTGGGGATGCGAAAGATGCCAATCAACACCCTTAGTAGTAAGTGGTAGGAATGAGACAGCCATTGCAATATAGAATATAATCTAGGGATTTATAGAGGTTGTTAGCTTTAGGGATAAAGAGAAATTACACGGTTACTGAGGGGAAAGAATAAAGAGTAAATAATGCAGAAAAGTTTTAGAAGTAGAGAAAAGAAACCAAAGTTGTGTGAAACAACTCAATCATCAAAGAAGGACATGGAACCCATTGTCTGGGAGGAAAGGAGAAGGAAGGAAGTTGGTGAGTTTGGCAATGTGACCTAGGGCAACAGTGCTACAAAGTCAATGAGATGGGTAACCCCACACAGGAACTCAAAAGAGTACTCTATAACTGAAACACCACTTCTAAATGTCAGGTTTCTCTTATTTAGAATAGTCATTGAACTTCTTTTTTTTTTTGAGACAGCCTCAAGCTGTTGCCCTGGGTAGAGTGTCGTGGCATTACAGCTCACAGCAACCTCCAATTCCTAGGCTCAAGCGAGTCTCCTGCATCTGCCTCCCAAGTAGCTGGGACTACAGGCGCCCGCCACAAGGCCTGGCTATTTTTGTTTGGGTTGCAGTCATCATTGTTGGTTGGCGGGCCCAGGCTGGATTCGAACCCGCCAGCTTTACATGGCTGGCGCCTTTGCCCGCTGAGCCACAGGCGCCGAGCCAGTCATTGAACTTCTTAACAGACGGGCGTTCGTATCCATGTGATATTCTTGCTCTATATTCTTCATGCTTACTAGCCGATTTAAGAGCTCTTCTCTGTATTTAAGGGACCAGCTGATCTAAGTTTAGAAAGGTGAGTATCAATACAGGCTCAATACAAAACAAGGAGAGAGGATGAGGAAAAATTTCCAAGCATGTACATTTGAATAAAGGAGGAACTGGAATCAATGATCCTCTTCTATATTCCTCATGACAGAAATAATACTATTTGGAATCAATTGAAACGATTCCAGTATCTATGATTCCAAAGGGAATCTTTAAACATGCATGTGTGCTGACTCTTTTCTTCTTCCTTACACCAGGCCCCTGGCCATCTGCTCTGGGAAGCCCCAAAGTGTCACAGAGGTTGTTACTTCTGCCAAGCTGGAACAACTTTCCAACTGACAGGGAGAAAATGTGGCTTTGCAGAACTTACCAGTTGTTTTCTCTAGGGTTTGAAACCATAACGTTTCCATTCAGAGGAAATAGCCTAGGATGTTTATTTTTTCAAACTGCATGAATATTAAAAGCACTGTAATTGAAGCCAAAACATAAGAGAACATGAAGGCAGTGGTACCAAATGTGGGTGTTCTGCTTTCACAGCCGTCTTCGTCAATGTAAAATGTTTGAAGCAAAAGAAGATAAATGGTATAAAAATAAAGTTAATCAAATATGGCTTCGGAGACAAAGTGCTTGCAATTTATCTGGGCTTGTGCCACAGTCTGGGAAGGACGGCAGGATGTGCAAGGAGAGCCTTGTTATGTGAGTGGACAAGCAGAGAGGAATGAACATCTACTGAGAATTCAACATGCCAGTCCTTTTTAAAGGTTTGGATGTATTCAGCCTGGATATACCATGAACCTCTGAGGATTTACATATCTTTCTCTTAATATGAAGAACTAAAAACCAGTGAGGGGCTTAGATAAGGCCTTATGAATATTCAAACCTTTTCAATCTCCAAATGTGGAGACGTATTTCTCAGTGAGAACTCATCTAACTACACACATCCTATTATTTAGTTTCCTACTCTGCTGGCCCAAGAATAGTCCCATGATTTGAGAGACACTAATTGGAATTATGACAAAAAAAGAAAAAAATTCAGAATGCTGACATAGACAGCTACTGGCCTATTTTGGGATGCGGAATGATTTGGCCCCCCCAAAAGTAAAATCTGAATTCTTTTAGGGGGAAAAAAGAAGCCCATGAAGGTGATAAAATGCAGATTTTTGATTTTTAGTAAACACCTTTTCCAGTATGTGGAGTAGCCATGCAGGTGTGCGTGAAGGGAGTGGGATTTCTCAGCATGGAGACCAGCCAGTGTTTGTGCACTTGTGTCAGAACAAATCCTGTGTGTGAGCCCCAAGGGGAAGGGAAGAAGGAGAAAAGAATGAAGGGTGTGCAGGAGGCCAAAAAGATGCAGAACAGACACGTGGGGAAAGAGGGAAGGAGGAGAGGAAGGCCTGAGAACCCTGTGGGTCCCTGGTCCTCCGATGGCCCTTTGACCGCAAGAGAAGTTTCTATCAAGACATTTTCAGTTCATTTGTTCAGGGTGTCTGACCTGCAGTCTGTGGATGATGCTAATTTTGTCAGGACTTGATTTTTGATTATCTATGGTGTCAGATATCCCAAAAAGTATGTATGGACCTTTTTTTGCTAGTCAGCTTTTGTTAGTGTTTGTGCATTTAATGTGCGGCCCTAGGCAACTCTTCTTCCAACATGTGGCAGAAAAGAGAAAATGCTGGACACCTTTGGTTCATGCTTTCTAATATTTCCAAGAATCAACTAAATACAAACTAGATTAACTCTACAATAATTTAAAATGCAACCTTTTTGTGGCAGGTAATAAATCACAGATTTGTATGTCTAAATTTTTAGCTTATTTGGGGGACGTGATCCACCTGTAGTGTGTTTCGTTCATTCATTTAGCAAAAAATACCCAATGAACACCTCTACCACACACAGTATTCCATGGTGGGATACCTTGGGTGATGAGGGAGATACAGTCCCTGCCCTCCAGAGCCTCCTGCTGCTGGGTTGGAAAATGAGACATTAAATGAATGATAAATGGCATGGAAGTTACCAAGGGGATGATCTGGGAGGTGGTGAATGTTGGCGGAGAAGTGGGGAGCAATTAGGAAAGATCCCTGAAGCCTGAGGAAAGAGTAGGAGATGGGTGAGATGGTGACAGAGGAGGGGCTGTGTGACTGGAGGGGATAGAAAAAAGCCCCAGAGAGAGCCTGGAACATTCCAGAAACTAATATGGCAGACCACAAAGCACACGGGAGAGCTCCACAAGAGAGGAGTGAAGCTGTGTTGGGTCTTTAGGTCTTATTAGGTACCCAAATTTTGTAATGCCAGGTTGAAGCTGGTAAAGGGTTTTAAATAGCCAAATGACACACTTAAGATTTACATTTAAAATAGATGGTTTAATTATGGAAATTTCCTATAAAAATTAAAAACTTTAGCCTGGAATCTTCAACTCTAGACTTAAAAATTTAAGTTTAAACTTTGTATGCTTATAGATGTACTTATAATCAGATGCACATTCATTAATCCATTATAATCTCAGATGAGGAATCTCTTCCTCATCTCACCCATCCCACCTTTCAGTCCTGGATGCCTGATCCTACTTACCCCACTTCTTTCTCTTCTGTGTCCTTTAACGTCATTGGCTATAAGCCCCTCTGCCTCCCTCCCCCGCCCCCACTTCTGCTCACTGAGTGTGTCCTCTCTGACTGAAATGTGGTGCTGGCCCTTAAATACTGGGGGTAAGATTCTCTACTTCCCTCCAGGAGCTTGTGGACAGAAGGGGGATTACAAGAATCCTTAAGAAATCCCCAGGGTTTCTTGGACCACACCCTAAAGTCTATCGTGTCCTGTACAATTTTGATTTTATTCTGTGCACACACTTCAGTTGTTACTCAGAACCTGCTGTACTAGCTCTTTGATAGCAATGACCATGTGTTTCATTCTTACATTCTCACCAGCTAGCTCAATGCCTGGCAGAAAGGAGACCCACTAAATAATATAGTTTACCTGAATTCAGTAAAAACAGTAAGCAACTGGAAGTTCTTGTGACTTCCCAATTCCAGCTGCAATTATTCTTCTGTGAAACAAAAGCACAATGGCATTTATCAAAAACAAACAAAAAAAAAAGCAGCATGATAAAACCTAGTCTTTTATTTGGTTAATTCTTAGTGAGAAATATGTATAGTAGGAAACACAAAACCCCTCAATGAAAAAAAAAAAAAACAGTTTAACATATTGTTATAGGTTAAATTGCATCCTTTCTCTCCAATCCAACTGTTGATAACCCCAGTATCTTTGAACATGACCTTATTTGGAAATAGGGCCGCTGCAGATATAGTTAGTTAAAATGAAGCCATTAGCGTGGGCTCTCATCTGGATAAAAAGGGGGAATCTAGACAAAGACGCACACACAGAAGAATACCATATGAACATGTAAACAGAGATCACAGTAACTCTTCTACAAGCCAAGAAATGTCAAAGAGTACCTCCAGAAGCCACCAGAAGTTAGGAGAGGGGCCTGGACCAGATTTTCTCTCACAGCCCTCAGCAAGAAGGAACCCCACCAATACCTTGACTTTGGGTCTCTAGCCTCCAGAACTGTAAGAGAGTAATTTCTGTTGTTGAAGCTGCCCAGTCTGTGGTACTTTCTACCAGCAGCCCCTGGAAATGAATCTAAATACTTATGGCAGGTCTACCGTCCACAGTTCCACTATTCTCATCAAGCCTTCAGTTACTCTGCACAGCGGATAGCTGGGAAGGAGAGAGATTATTTTATGGTTGTACATAAAATATTATCAACTCATTTTGTTCTTGCAAAGACGAGGGAAAAATAAGTTGAGGAGCAACTTACTGGCTAGTATTTATTTCCCCTACCCATGTCAGCTATTTGGAAAAGAATTATCCTTTAATAATGATAAAAGTCCACCGTTTAGAAAACCAGATGGTGAAATATACTATCATTTTTCTGTAATATCTTCCGTGGTCAGAGAACAACCACACAGAAAAATGATAGAATTACATAATGTTACCTGCCTACAGCATTCTTAGAAAAATAAAGGCAGAACGGATTTAAATTGTTCAACTCTGGGTATGGTAGCTTGAGCCTACAGTCGCAGCTACTCAGGAGGCAGAGGCAGAAGGATAGCACGAGGCCAGGAGTTCAAGACTAGCCTGGACAACATAATGAGCCTGTCTCAAAAAAAAAAAAAAATTGTTCATCCCTATGTCTACAGAAGGATGCAGATCAAAGCCATCATAAGTACTCCTATCCTGGATCCAGGCAGCATCCCAAGACATGCACAAAATTTCCATGTCCATTGTTTCGGTCACTTCTAGATGAGAGGAGTACTTAAGATGATGTCCATTTTAGAGCAGAAAAATGGAGACCAGGGCTTAAGTAATCCCCAGGCTGCAGCGGACATAGATGGCAGGATAGAATCTAGACTTGATCACTGCAAGTTCAGCCTCAACGATTTACAGGAAGAAATGTTGGCTGGATGCACATCAACACTGAGAGTGTCATTTTTCTTAAGTTGAGAAAGGCAGCAGTAAAAAAGCGGAAAATGATTTTCACGCCTCGTGTATTAGATCCTCTTTAGCACTTAGCCTGGCCCTTTGTGGCTGTGGACCATGGCTTACCCTTTCTGTCCCCAGTGTCTAGTGGAGGGCTGGCTTGTAGCAGGCAAACAGTAAATGTTCGCTGAAAGTGAAATAAAAGAATTTAATAAAATACAATTTTAGAAAGACTTCATGAACTGGCAAGCAGATTGCTGCTGCTCTTGGCAGGTCTGTGCTGGTGGATCTGGTTATGGGAAAACTTTATTATTGTTCAGCCAAATACGATAATTGCCGAACCTTCTCTGATGTGAAGAGGGGCACTGTTTCCTACTCTGTGTTCCTAACAAAACATGTGTTTCCAGGTCCTCCATCTGCCTTCTAAAGTAAACAGGGTGGCCCGGGTCTGGTTCTGTTTAATCCCACTTATGGTTCTGCCTTCAAGTTGATGATCAAAAGAGTCCACCTCTGATTCTGGACCAACATGGCATAGGGTCCAAGAATGGTTCCTCATAAAAAAGGAGTTCCTGGGCTTCCGAGTGGGCAAGGTTCCGGGTACAATTACAGGAATAAGGCTCCAAGGATTAGAATTAGTGCCTGTCCCAGCCAGAAAGAACGGCTGGCTCATAGCCCGAGATGCCAACAGATGAGCAACAAATGTGTGCTGGGAGCCCACACCCCTGTGCAGGATATTTGAACACAAGCAGACACATAGATGTGGCTTACCACTGCTAATAACAGGCCAACGAACGTGAGAAAGTCACTAACCCTTCTGCTTAATGCTCTCTGAAGGGGCTCCAATAATTGCTTATTTATAACCTTTGAGCACTTGGTGGCCTTCCATGGAAAGAGCAAGCAGCTGTCTACAGGAAACCAACTGCCATGCCCACTGACTGGAAACAGATGTCCCTTTCTGTCATCTTTGAATACTTGCAATTCCATAATGTGATAGTTGTCAACTTATTTCCTTCTGTTCAAGGTTCACTGAAACTTCAGGATCTAAAGATCTCATCATCTTGTCATAGCTCCTGTTAATGCCTAAAACAATGTAGTAGTAATAAGATTAATCATACTTATTCTTATAAAAGCATCCTTGCATTCTAAGCATCTGTAAATCTGCTGGGGACCTGCTCAGGCTCAGTCAGGTATTCAAATTCTGAACACTGCTTTGGAATAAGGACTTCTAACAATCACAATGACCTGAGCATGGGGATTTTCTGAAATTGCACATTACTGATTAGGTTGATAGGCCTGCTTATAGAATTTTAAGAGTAGGGAGAACTCTTATTGTTGGCATGTACACAGTCCCACCTCCTTATTAAACTATATGAAGATATAGGCAATTGCTAAACCAGGATTTTCCTGTTCTATTCTAAAACTCTGAAAATGAACTTAATCCTTAGTCCCCAAACGTCACAAAATAAGGATATTATTGTCTTTCCATTTCAGAAGGCTAAGAAATAAACTAGAAGGAAAAATGTTCATTACCTTAATAAATTATTTACTTATTCTGGTTCAAAACTACAGTTCACTTTTATACACATTTGATCAAATAAACACCAGAAACCATACTTCAAAACTGTAAATATTGTGCTGTTCTACAATATATCTCCTAATCAATCAAAATAGCATCTGTGGGGATTTTAGACTTAAGTCTTTCATGCCAGCACAAGATTTTATGAGTGAACAAATTAAGCACAACTCACAAATATAAGTTTACTTTCAATTTGGGTTTTCTAATAATTTTCTGATAATTTTTCACATAGTTTGTAACTATGGAAGAAAGAGATCCTACCCTACATTCTCCTGCATAGCTCATGGTGTTGTAGAGAAGGTCTTTTAGCCTTGCCGTTGGCTTGTGGTTAGATCTAATCCATGAGTCTTACTTGTCCAGTGTGGTGGGAATGGAGAACAGAGGACTGTGTTGCTTCTTCTCACAGTAAGGAAGAAGATACAGTTTCTGTCCTCTAGGTGTTCACAGTTTTCTTCGAGTACAAGTAAAAACAAAATAATAAAATATTGAGAATGTTCAGGAAAAGACATCTAAGAAAGGCAGAAGAAGGGTGGGGGAGCCTGACGGTGCTGGGCAAACTGCATAGCTGCAGGGTGGGCACCTGCAGCCACTTTGGCTGCAGGTGGAGAGATTCTGAGGAGGCCATCCATGCAGGGCAGCATGCAGGGGCACTTGGCAAGTTACCAGGCATAGTGACTATTAGTTTGATGAAAGCAAGGGTGCTGGTTCTTGGCTCTGTAAATTGGTGGATGGTGGCCCTTGGGACATGTGTATTTCACTCAAGCTGAGAAGTCTAGAGGACACTGGGTGGCTGGGTTGGGTACTTGAAAGAGGGATCTAACCATTCAGGGATTTAGATTTGGGGGCCATAAGCACACAGGTATTAGTGGAAGCCAGACCACACAGGAAGAGCCAGCCAGCAGCTAAGGGAAGACCCTTGGAGAGCTTCAGTCTGTATTGTAGAAAAGGGTAGGGGCAGAGAAGGGCTGGAGTCTAGGAAGAATCCCAGAGAAGAGTTTCAAAGAAACAAGGGAAGGAGAAAGTTGATGAAAAAAATGAAAATGCAGAGAGGTTTGTAGGAAAGAAGGTCTATCTTTGGAACCACAATTAAGCACTGGCTGCAGACTTGGTTAAGGTGGCAGCGGACTCTGACCAATGAGGGCTGAACTGGAGGCGAGGTTGGGGTCAAGTGAGGGCAAACCTCCCTGCAAAGTGTGACTGTATGAATTTAGGATGGGAGCCGGGGGGGGGGGGGGGGGGGGGGCGGCCCC
>CAUYON010147356.1:0-31164 GCA_963573935.1 Arctocebus calabarensis | reverse complement strand
AGACAGAGCCTCAAGCTCTCACCCTGGATAGAGTGCTGTGGCATCACAGCTCACAGCAACCTCCAATTCCTGGGCTCAAGCGAGTCTCTTGCCTCCACCTCCCAAGAAGCTGGGACTACAGGCGCCCGCCACAACGCCCGGACATATTTTTGGTTGCAGCCGTCATTGTTGTTTGGTGGGACCGGGCTGGATTCGAACCCGCCAGCTCAGTTGTATGTGGCTGGCGCCTTAGCCCGTTGAGCCACAGGCGTTGAGCCACAGGCGCCGAGCCCAAAGTCTAATTTCTTAATGTGACCTTCAAAGATCTGCATTTTGTGTTCTTTGCTTGCCTTGCCCTCACCACCTTCAGCCTTACTGAACTCTTTACAGTGTTCTGAACACCCCGTCCCATCTCCCGGGCTTTATATGTGTAGCTCTTGAAATTTTTCCCTTTTCTTCCTGGCTAATCTAACTCAATTTTTAGATCCGAGGTCACAGAGATTAATCTTTCAGAGAAGCCTTCCTTGGTTTTTAGGTGCTGCCAGAGCCCACAGAGCACGCCCACGGAACACCTTGCCATGCGCCATCATTGGCACCTATCTACTCCCTTCTTCCTTGATAACTGTAATTCCCTCAGGGGCAGGACCCTGTCTGGTTGATTGTGTCATTTTTAACACCTTGCACAGTATGAGTGCAAATAGCTACTGAATAAATGATGGTGTGTGATTCCCAACCACTGCCCGTGAGCAAAAGTGGTTCAATGACATGGCCTGTCCCGAGAACATTACAATTTATGACCTCATGCTTCTTTCATCATAAAGAATAATATTCATTGAGAACTTCTGTGGGTCATGCTATTTTCCAGGGGTAGGGAAAGAAGCCAAACCACTTCCTTATTTCTTCTATTGAAATGATATTTAAATAAAGTCACTTTCATTTTTTTTGTTGTTTTATTTCAGTGGTGATTAAAACTGAGATCATTTTTCTAGGGACTAGTGCATAAAAGCCCCAAGGACTAAACACCGACATTAAGCAAAACTGACCTCAGTGCGATCGATTTCCTGGTTCTTCTTTTTTTTAAGTTTTTTTTTACTTTGATAATATATACATATTTATTTATTTATTTTGGATTAATATAAGGGTACATACTATAGGGTTACATTGCTTGCATTTGTTAGGTAACTTCCAAGTTGTAGTTGCGTCCTTCACCCAGGAGGTGTGCCGTGTACTCCTACATTGTACCTGTTAGGTGGGAGCTTGCTGAGCACCCTCCTTTTCCCCTCCCCCCTTCTTCAGTTTGATTGTTTTTCTCTTGTGTGGGCTTGTAGTTGTTCATCTACTAGTTTCAAATTAGCATTGAGTACATGGTGCTTGCTTTTCTCCAAAGAATCTTTTGAGATACTTTACTAAGGAGAATGTTGTTTAACTTCATCCAGATTTCCTGGTTATTCTTGATATATGTTGACAATATGCATCTAGCCATTCATTAGATGCCTGGAAATGTTCAATGCAAAATTTACATCCCTTAACTTGATTAAGGATTGTTTTAAACTTTTTCAACTGGAACACCTGTTTTCCATCTCTAACAGTTCAATGAATGATAAAATAATAAGCCAATGTTTGGTTTGCTTGAGGGAAAGCAATGGCTATTATGTACAGGGAAAAAGGAGGTCATTATGGGGCACCATGAAGTCATTATTTATAAATTAAATGGAACTTCTGATGGTTTTTTGGAGAAAATAGATGTTTACATGTCTGATATTTTTGCGCATATCTGGCAGAGACTGTACATAATATCGTATTATTACATTTTGCATGTCTGACTTTTTTTTCAAACCCACAGCTAACATCATATATACCTGACTTTTGCAGTTGACATCTTACCAATACTTGTCATAGAATAATTTACAAAGACCTAATGGGAATAGCCAGTCTTCCTGGATTAAGTTATTCCATTTCCATATTCTCAGAGAGGAAATAGCACCATTTAATGCTTCTTACTTAAACTACCGTGCAGACCAAGGGGAAAGGTATCAATAAGGTCAATGCTATAACCAGGATCTGAACTGAATTGTGACATGGAAGTTGAATAAGCAAAATTAATTTCCTGAGCCAAATTGAAATATTATTTTTCTTTTATTTTACTAGATCTTGGTCACTTTATATTATTAAACTAAAAAACATATTGAGTGGACTCAGGTAGACACAAAATCAGATCATAACACTTATTTTTTTCTCTAGAAATGTTTGAGAATAAAACTGAACTATTCAAATGTTTGTTAAATACAGCCTGAATGAGATAGTTGTTTGAGGTGAAATCCTAATTATAACTAAAGACAAATGACCATTTAGAAATTTTAATTTCTTTGAGCATCAGCTACTCACCTGTTGTGAATTTGACCAAGAACAAAAGAATAGGTGTCAAAGTCCTCTCATCCCAAGATGTGCCAGAGAACCCAGGCAGGACATGCTAGGAGGTCCAAACCAAGACATTATCCTCTCTAGGCTTCCTAGGAGCTGTTTGTGAGTTGGGGAAAAGACTTAAGACGGAGAGAATGTCCTTGGGGAAATTTAGACAGCTGGGGCCATTTTCTTCCATTCCCTGTGGAGAAGACTGGGGAGATGCTTTTCTCTAATCACAAGCCACAGAGAAGGGTTTCAAAGAGACCATCAGGGGAGACCTGCTGGAGTATAAAGGAGGAGTCTCAGGAGCAAGCTGCAAGAGAGCATGTTTCCTGAGCACCATGGAGGACCAATGTCATCCTAATGGGTCTCACCCAAAGTGGGCTTCCTGGAGCAGACCACAGGGGCTGGGGGAAGACACAAGTTGTCAGCTAGAGGAGATGTATGGTTCCCAGCAAAGGAGATCAAGATGATCTTTCGTAAGTCCCATTGGACAAGAGGTGGCACTGCTGTGGCTGGCACCTGCAGGGCACTGAGGCTGGAACATGAAAGTATGTTTGCAGGCCTTGCAAGACAGCACGTTTTTCCCTCAGCCCCTCTTTCCCTGGGTCTGACCCTGATAAGTCTAAAACATTTGCAAGGGTGCTGGAGAGGAGGTGAACAGAGAAAGAGAGAAGAAACTAACGGCACCCAGGCCCCACTGCAGGCTTCCAAGCCTGAAGCAGACATAGGCTAGAAGTTTGGCATTTTCATAGTCAACTTTCCTCAACTTCTAAAATGACAGTCTGTTCTGGGGCCTGGAAAAAGCTATGGGACCTGCCTGAGACTTTATCTGCAATCTGGAAAAATGGTCTATAAAGAGAGTTTCCTATGGAGTGATGGGCAAGATTAAAATTGCTTTCGTGTTCCATTCTGCTAAGACTAACTTCAAAAAATGGGTTACATACTCATTTTGGAATGTTTGTTTAAGAAATAGTTCCAACTTGATACTTTATGGTCGCCTTTTACAGGTATGTGCTGCACACACACATGTCACGTACTTAGTCATAGACTTTTACATCTGGAAGGATAGTTAGAGATGTTCTCATCCAACATATTTTATAAATGAGGAAAATGAAGTTTCATAGAATCTTTTTTAGTTCTAAAGTTCTGTGATTTTATGGTATTGACAGCTATCCATAGAAGAGATTGAAATAAATCATACTTCAGGATATTCATTAGACTATCTTAAAACACAGTCAAGAACCCTCAGGTTCTGGGGAGGCACTCAGGATACAGTTGGCCCATTGCTTCTGCAGGGCAAGCAGGATGAGTTTTTTTTTTTTTTTAATTACACTGGGAACCTGTCAGCCTAAATAACTGTAGTATTTGACCAAGAGCCAAGCCTAGGAGGCTAAAGACAAAAAGTTCAAAGATTGTCCTTTACATAAGACCATATCTATTTACCTTCAGAGAACATTTGTGTCCTATCCTGCCTGATTTAGGCTGGCAGGCTTCTAAGATGTCAGTCTTTCCGTATAGCCTTGGCTCTGCATCCCTGGCTTTTTCTCCTACCCCATGGCAGAGGTGAATCCAGAAAGTTCTTTGAAGGATCTTTTAGGCAGCAGGATGGGAAATAGGCAGTGGCCACACACCATTCTTCTTTTCCTTTCCTTCTGAGTTCTCCATTTAACTCCACCATTTTTTTCCCCACCACCCAACACTATGCGTGTTCTGGTGATTGACAGGATATGGGAAGAGAGGACTATCACCAGGGCAGCCTGGCCAGCGTTCCATGGCGAGACCCTTCTAAGTCCCCATTCCACACCTCTTCTCCTCTTGTGCCCCCAATAGTCCAGACCCTGCGAGAAGTAGTGACTTAGTGGTTCAAATATCAAAATAAAGAGGCCATTGTCTGGAGCTGGAAATGTGTCAGGGCCTTGGATGTTCAGACAGAAACTGAGAACAGCAAGGAGTGTGGGACATTAGCCTGGGAAATCCCTTGGGTGACGAGAGTGGATAGAACCCAGAAGCCCAGCTTCTCACTGACCTCTCTGCAACTAGGAGACCGAAGGAGAAGGAGGCCCAAAGAGAGAGATCTCTGCTTCAGGCATGGGGATCCCCCAGCACAGTTTCAGGTTGACTCTACTAAGAAATGCACTTGACCAGATCTGGACTAACGCCTCCTTGGCCTCCAAGAGCTTACAGGTTCCTCATCAGCCCTGGTTACTTACCGCTAAGTATTCTGGAGAAGAATGACTGCATAAGCAAAGCCAATAACCACTCTGTTGTTTTGCTGAGATTCTTGTTTCCACTCACAGATGACAAGGAGCTTTTCCAGAAAAAAAGAGGTCTCATCAGCAAAAGACTGCCTTCACTCAGAACCAGGTGTTACAATGACTAAATCAATGATGCCCTGGTGTTCTGACTATCTCCCATCTTAACTCTATTCCTAACTTTTGGCTTAAGCATACTAATAAAAATCACCTTTTATTAAAAGCACTGTTTACCTCAGCTATGTGTTAGTCAGGGTAATAACTACTGCAGCAATAATAACTATTGTAATAACTCCGAAAATCAGTGGTGTAACACTTGACAGGTGATTTTTTGAAAACATTTAAGTCCAGTTGAGAGTTTGGCCATAGGCTTCTGTCTAGTGGTTCTGTCCTATTCTAGGGCCTTTGGGTCTGCTCTGCATTTGAGCTCCGCTGAGGGAACAGTGTCCCTCACTCTCTGTCTACACACTTCATCCAAGGGACTTCCTAGGCTAAGGTGCCCTGGCAGAGATTTTAGGGAGGTCAGGCACACCACAGTGGTTCACATTCAGAATCAGCCGGTTCCTCCTCCCATGGCAAGGGGCTGGGGGTTGTAGTTTGCCGTGTGCCTGGGAAGAAGAGGAGCCCAAGGTTCAGCCCAAGGTTCAGGAGCTCCGGCAGTCTCTGGGGAAGCCACGTAGTGGGGATCTGAAGACAGGGTCTTCAATGCTTGGGCCGAATTGGGGACTTGCCGCTTGCTCATGTGTGACTCTCTTCATAAATTGAGCACGGTGATGTTACCTCATAGGGTTGTCACGAGGGTTGAACAAGATGACCTGCATAAGGACTCAGAACAGTGGCTGCACACAGCAAATATCTGAGAAACGGCAGCTGTGTGTGCTGACTGTGAAGCGCTTGGACCAGAGAGCCTCAGTGGCTGCAGTTGTCTCTCCCTGTCCTCATGTAGGACTTCAACTACAAACCTTATTATTCCCGTTATTCTGATTTCTGGTGTTCAAGGTCCTCCATCTGCTTCTCCTTTTCTTTCCTGTTTTCTTCTTTGCTGCAAGTTTGTATGTCGTTTCCGTTCCTGATTTTTATTTCTCTCTGCCCCATCACGCACCTTCCGGCTATAAAAGTCTCCTTTATTCACGCCCCACCCTGTGGCCTCCGTTTCCCCCTCCGCTGCCAAATACTTCTGAAAACTTCCTCTTAATGAACCCTCGACTTCATCGCACATTTAAACAATCTCTCTAAATTAAGTGGAGGGTTCCCTTCTGATTTTCTGTTTTCCCTTATGTTGCATCAATTCTCACAGGAGATGACACCCAGGAAAATCCAGGCCATTAGCAACAGCAGTCCCAGTAGAGGGAAGTCAGGCTGTGTGTGGTCTCTGGGATGCCAAGGGGACAGAGTCAGAAAACAGGGCCTGAGGGAATTAACAGTTTGGGCAATTGTTTTATCTGTTACAATGCAATCTGGGGAGCTTTATGACAACAGGCATTTTCTTTTCTTTTTTCTTTTTCTTTTTTTTCTTTTATTGAATCATAGCTGTGCACATTAGTTCAATCATGGAGTACGGGCTTCAGATGCAATCGGAGATACTAAATGCAGAACACAAATGTTTTCACACAGTAAATGAGGCATTTTCTTTTATTTACAACTTCGGCTCTCTCACACAGATTAGTATACATAGTAGGTGTTCACAAAGCTGTTGCTTAAAAAAAAAAATCAATCTTTACTTGGAGACAGGAGAGTTAGCAGCAGAAGAGAAATGGTAAATGAGAAGAGATAATAGAGTTGTCAAAGACGACTGAAGCCGTGCCTGTGGCTCAAAGGAGTAGGGCACTGGCCCCATATGCCGGAGGTGGCGGGTTCAAACCCAGCCCCAGCCAAAAACCACAAAGAAAAAAAAACCCTTTCCAAAGATGACCGAAGTAATTTCTTCTGATATTCTCCACTACTACTTTTTATGGTATTTTTAAGTAAAGGATTAAAGTCATCGTTAATAAGTATTTTTCTTTTCATTAGAAAGGACATTAGCCATGGTAGAAGGGCTGGCATATTTTATAAAAATGTATGCCTTCCCGATCCAAATGGTCATTCTTCTTTACCACATTATCCATTTTTTCTCTTAAAAAATTGTCAAGAAGACACATTGTCCAGATGAAATTTAACTGAGAAACACTTACTCAAACATTCATGATGGTTAAATGTTAAAGTTAACAAAGAATCAGAGCAAAGCATTACGTTTTATTAAATTATGATTTTAAGATGGTCTGTAAAGTTAACATTCAAATGTGGAAGATAGAATGCACTGGAAAAGCTTCTTTACCTGTTCTATGCTGCTTTCCTTAGAACTAGAGTTACACTGAAAACAGAGTATGGGAGAGACCATTTTTGCTTCTGTTCAATGCTTGGTACACACACATATTTGGATCTATGCTCTGTACAGCCAATTCTCTGCAATTGGGGGACTGTTCTGGAAGTTGGTTGGTCTTCCAGGCCTCTTTCCTGCCTTCACCCCCTTCCAGAGTTCATGACACCCCCCACAGGAAGGGTAAGTGGTTAAGAAAAATGGAGACAGAAAAATCAGTTTGTTTTGCTTCTTGTAAACAGTTGTGTTAAAAGGTTAGAGTGAAGGGAGAGAAAGTAATGGATCATCCATTAAAACAGGGTGCCATGGGAGTACAGTAAATGCCTTTCTACTTTCTGCTGGGCAATTACCCTAAAGGAAAACTGCTGGATGCTGGTCCTGCCGCCCCGCCACCCTGAGAAACGCTAAGCCACACGGAGAGCGGCCCTGACTAGGTGTAGGCCTGGCTGGTGAAAGGACTGGCTTTCAGCCTCCCCCCATTCTTCTCCCCACTCCCTTCAGCCTCACAGTCGGCTCTGCTTTCCCAGGTAGACCTGCTGATGAAGACTTGAGGTCCAATCAACACGAACTAGCTTTATGAGAAAGGATAGTCAGTGATGCCAAGGCTTAGGTTTCTCTCCTACCTAACCAGTGTGCTTAAGACTTGTAAGAACCTGTCCAGCTTCACTGTCAGTGCACAGACGTGTTGCTCATGGTTATCTTTTTGTATCTGGGTTTGGGTCTTGAGTTCACTGCCCACGTAGGGCCAATTTCAGCTTCTTTACCCTCCACCCCATTTACCATTTTACAGGTGGCCCCAGTCTCCACAAACTTCAGCATCCTATCTTTACCAACAACCTTTAGGTTCTACCTCTTCCCTTGGGGAAACTGAGAGTCTTTATTTGTTCTCATTTTCCCTGGTTTGTAGACCACTAGTAATTGCAAAGTGTTGTACCATTAATTATTATTATTTTTTTTTTTTGAGACAGAGACTCAAGTTGTTACCCTCAGTAGAATACTATGACATCACAGCTCACAGCAACCTCCAATTCCTGGGCTCAAGCGAGTCTCCTGCCTCCGCCTCCCAAGTAGCTGGGACTACGGGTGCCCACCACAACACCCGGCCAGTTTTTTGGTTGCAGCCATCATTGTTGTTTGGTGGCCCGGGTTGGATTCGAACCCACCAGCTCAGGTGTACGTGGCTGGTGCCTTAGCCTGTTGAGCCACAGGCGCCTAGCCTGTACCATTAATTTTTACTAAAAGTTTAATAATCAACGAGTTATTTCCTGTTTTTCATATATCAGTGTGAAAACTACCTTTGTCCCTATAGTGACAGTTGTGCTAGTGTAACATGCTGACTGGAAACTCTTCAGCTTTTGATAAGATCTATTCACTGACTTCCCAGATTTGACCCCTGAGGATGTCTTGGAACTCATTCAGCTGCCCAAAAAGCCCGGGTTAGACTAGACCAGAGGTCAAAATGAGAAGGCATTTGCTTTCAAAGACCATAGTTTTGACAAAAATGTACAGGTTTTTGAGTCTTTATCTTCCAGGATCTACAGTTCCTTGGCAGAGTCTAGGAAATATGCGATTCTTATAGAATTTCCTGATTTGATCATATCATTTCCCCCCTGAAGATAATTAGAATCTAGTTACTACATGTGAGAGCTGCTATTGTGTTCCTTAGTTTTTAGCTTGGGTATCATATTTTATGCTAACCTTAAATATGTTCCTTCTTAGTTACCCCATTTAAAGCTGTGTTGGATTCGAGAAGGTTGTTTGCAAAGAGTACCTTTAAAATGCCAAAACACGTGTATGGAGATGTGCATTGGTATATGTCAAAAAGTAGAGGGAAAACAACATTAGCAGTTATGTTTGTATTTCTGGATGGCCCTGCAGATGGTCCCTTACTTCATCAGTGAAATATCAGCCTAAGGTGAGTCTACTCTAAATAAGCAAATTGACCTGGTGAAAAAGGACAGCTGCTCTATTTAGAGACATGGTAATGAGTATCATATTTCTTAATAGCTAAAAACAAAAAACAATTCCTAAATCAAATTGGATGGAAAAGCCCAACATTAGAATAGTCTGTGTGGGTATTTGTATATAAATTATTTATTGTAGAAATAAGTGCAGGTGTTAGGGGATAGAGGCTTTTTCTAGAGCTGCACATGTTTGTTCTTTCATTGCTTTGACTTCTTAGTTATCCGCTTGCAGGAGAGATGTACCAGTGTCTTGAATAGTCACTCAGGACCTGCACGTTGGTTAGTGCGGCAATACATTGGATAATTCATAAATATTCTAATTCTCCCCTTTTTAGACACATAGAAGGATTACATTTCTCTATTTCCTTTGAGTCGTATGATCTGCCAAATGGAACGTGAGAGGACTTACTTCTCATTTATTCTGTTTTGTCACCAAGGAAGCACATGTCGAAATGGAGTCTACATCAGCCAACTCTGTCACCTGGCATTGAATACAGTTCAACATATTGTGAATAAGAAACAGGCTGTGTTAGCCCATGAGACTTGGGCTTGCTCACTATTGAAGTAGAAGCTAGCCTATCCTGACTAATCCAGGCAGTGGAGGGCCAGGTATCTACTTGTGGGCGGACATAGATTCAGAAGCAACCTGCTGACACAGCTGAACAGCTGACCGGTCTGATGCATATAAAGAATGATTCTTCAGGGTGGCACCTGTGGCTCAAGGAGAAGGGCGCCCCCCCCACCCCCGTATACCATGGGTTCAAACCTGGCCCTGGCCAAAAAAAAAGAATAATTCTTCAAAGACAAAAACAGTCCACAAACTAAATGAAACACAGAAGAAAACTCTTCAGAAGCTATGTCCCAAGAGCTCTCCCATCTTCAACATGATTTCCCCTCCTTCTAGCTGCTGCTGGCTTGGGAGGCTGATCCATAATCTTTCTTTTTTATAATCTCTGATTTGAACTATTGTCAACATCCAAATGGGATTATGGACTGTGTCCTGTTTCATTATCACATCTTACATCTCTCTCTCTTTCCAACTCCCTCTCTACCTCTCAACTCCCTTCCCTTCCTTCCTTCCTGAAAAAAAGATTGAGTGTCTACTTGGTGCCAAGCACTATACAAATTTCTAGAAGTGCAAACCCAAAGAATTATGATTTGGTGCCAGAAAAGCTTCCATCTACTTAATGATAGAGTCTGACCTCTCTAAACAAATAATATTAATATAGAGTAATAAATGTTATACAGGTACTTGAGATATTTACAAAATATTCAGGCTTAGGAAAAAATGTGGAGCCACCATTATCTCATGTGGCTAAGCCTTGAACTTTATACAGATCTGTAGTCAAAATCAATCCAAACAACATACAAACATCTTAGTAAGGAAATATGCAGTTAATAGTAGTCTTTCAAAGCTTGGCTTAAGTCTTCATTTGGGAAAGTCTTCAGTAGGCAGAGGCCAATATTTTGAAAGAGAAAAAATAAACAAGTAGCATATTCGAGGAATGTGTGAGAAACACCTATTAAATCGCCTGAGGCCAGGGTAGACCTTTCTGACTCACATGACCTTCTCCCTGTGAGAACAATCAATATCTGAAAACTACAGCAGGTGGAAATAATCAAATAACAAAGAGGAGATAAACATTGTCAAGTGACTTGGGCTGTAGCCAGGTACTCATACAATGTCAGAAAATATTTTGCAGAGGATTGTACATTTCAAAGCCATCAACTGTGACTGATTATAGGTATGATTGCTTTCGTGTAAATTAAGTTTCATCAGTCCAAGGTAGGATTACAATAAACGTGAAGAATGTGTCTGGAATGTACTTTTGTTTTTTATTCAGCAAAGCATACATCCTTTATTCCCCCAAAACATAAAGTCATTCAGCAAAAAAAAAAAAAAAACAACAAAACAAAACAACCAAACAATGACAAGAAGCAGCAAATATGGCACAGAGGGAACCAAACTTAACAGTTTTCCTGCTGGCAACATGGTTCGTCTTTTAATTTTGGCATGTAGAGGTCACAGAAACTCACAGACAGACCTCTAGTGTGAGCAAAGATTCCAAGTGCTTATTTAGGAAGTATCTTTACTTGGAATAAAGAACTTGTTATTCTTTTTGAGTTATAAAACTGAATGGCTTATAGAATGTAGCTGACTACAGTCTTTGTTCTTATAAACGAGCCATCTCATCATCTGAGAGTTGAAAAACTATATATATATATAATCTATATTTCTGCAGCAGGTGGCTCACAGTCAGTTTTCATCCCTGGGGGGACTGGCAGAGGGCTCACTGCCTTCAGCTGGTGTGCCGTGTCCCCGCTGACTTGGGATAGCAGGTAGCACTCGGTTTGTCCGTAGAGGTTCTCCAGAGAGAACTGGGGAGAGAAAAAAACAGAACCAGAGACTTTCAAGATTTCTTTCAAGATTCCCTTCAGGCTTATGAGAATGGTGGCAGGAGAGGTGTATTGTTTCCTTAGGAGCAGAGACACTTACTTCTAAGAAGCGTGTCTGGGTGAGAGCTGGTCTGCGGAAGGAAGCTGTGTATACCTGCCTGCCCAGGTTTGCACATGGAGTCTGGGATTTCAAATATGCATGTGTACAAGGTTGCACCATGTTTGGTCAAAACATGACTGGGCTGTGGGTGCCTGGCAGGGCTGTTCCTTGGTGTGGAGCAGGTGCCCTGCTCGCTGCTGCTCACAAGGCTCTGAAAGAACCCAGGGCATTTGCACTGTGCTTTTATGCAAACCTCAAAAGGTTCTCGGGTTTCTTTTAGCAAAGGCATTGTGTGCCCTTTCATTTCTTTCTCATAGAGCTAAGTTGATCAAAGATGTTTATCTTTCCTTCTGTCCCGAAACTTAATTGTGAAAAGCAAAGCTCTCTGGCCCTGCCGAAGAAAACCTCCCTTCTTTGGCTTCTCCAAGTCCCAGCAGGATTCAAGACAGAGTGACTCTTTCCTTCACTAGATTTCTTTGTGGCTATGCTTCTGCTTAAAATCAGGTTCAGACCTGAATTTCACTCAAGGATAGAACTGACACCATCCAAAGCTCTCACTTTACACAAATCAGTAAAGGGAAGAGGAACTGATCTGTCATGCAGAGGTCTTGGTTTCTGCTACTGACTCTCTGCGTGGTTTTGGCCTTATTCCTCCACCTCTTAGTTTTTTTATCTGCAAAAGGACAGGGCTGTGGGTCTATGGGCCCTATGGTTCCCTGTTTTTATGGAAAGAGTTTTATAACTCTTGGTTTGTCCCCTTCAAACCTTAGCCTGGGGAAGAAGAGACATACTGGATATTTACTCTGTGCAAACAATGTGCCAAGTGATTTACATATGTAAAACATCATTTAATTCTCCCCCCCCTTTTTTTGAGGCAGAGTCTTTGTTGCCTTGTGTAGAGTGCCGTGGCGTCATCTTTGCTCACAGCAATCTCAAACTCCTGGGCTTGAGCATTCCTCTTGCCTCAGCCTCCCAAGTAGCTGGTACTACAGGTGTGGGCCCCCAGGCCCAGCTAATTTTCTATTTTTAATAGAGACAAGGTCTTGTTCTTGCTCAAGTGGGTCTCCAACTCCTGCACTCAAACAATCCACCCACCTTGGCCTCTCACTGTGCTAGGATTACAGATGTGAGCCACTGTGCCCAGCCTTCTCCCAATATTTTTATCAGACTGGACTGTTGCTATAGACAGAGAGAAGTAACTGAAGAATAGAAAGGTTGAGACACTTGTTTGAAATAGGGCAGCTCTGAAATCACCTATAACTAAGAGGATGTAGAAAAGCTGTGTGTGGGTCTATATGTTACAAAGGGTGTGGGGTAAAATAGGACGACAAAAAGGAAAGAAATTAGAATCCAGGAAACATTATTTCATGAGGCAGAAGACTCAGGGTCCTGTAGTTTTGCTTCTGGCTCTACAATGGCAACAATAATCAAACCTGCCTCAGAGTACAGTGACGAGGGTCTCCAAACTCAGAATCCCTGGGTGTGAGGCATCCGGGGGATACTTAGGCACACTCTAGTCTGAATCTCATTAGCCCAAAAGAATATATTAACATCTTATTTTAGAGATTTTTAAATGTATTTATGTATTATTGATTTATTTAAAAAATAAATACTTTTTATTTATAAAAAGTCAATAATACATAAATAATCCTGATGAACAGCATTTTTTTTTTTTTTTGCTTAGGAATGCAGGAACTGTGAGTACAGAGATGATGTACATTTCTCTCTATCCAACATAGTATGGAAATCAATTTCAAGAGGCCAGTCTTAAGAATTTTTAAAGCACTTTCTTAAGCACATTAAATAATACCTAGCAAAATAAACTTGTTACTGTTTTTATAGTTCAAACACAAAAGTTCCTGAAGGGAGTATTCTTTTTATTTATTTATTTTTAGTAAGCATTACCAAGTTGGATGAAGCTTTAAAGATCGTCTCTATTTTCCTGTTTATAAGTGTTGGCACCTGATGTTCTCTTAGAAAATGAAAGTGAACTGAAATAACATTTATTTGGGTCTAGATGTGTCAGCATTTGCAAAGAAAGCTGAGGAAGATTCATAGTACTTACATTTTTGGTCTGGTAGGGGAGCTAGGTTGTTCCGAGTGAAAGGAAGATCCCTGATTTGGGGTCTGCTTGGGGAGAGATGATGAAAATTTTGCCCTGGGGACAAACATATTTGCATCAATCACTTGAGACTCAACCAAGTGTAGATTATAAAATGCAATGGTTAAGAGAATCCTAAGTTGTTAGAGCTGACTACATTTAAGGTAGTAACAGCAATGAAAAAAATGATGATAGCTACACTTTATTGCATTTCTATTATATGCCAGTCACAGTTTAAATGAGGGGAAAATATACTAGAAATCATTTCTTGAATGAACTCGTTTAAATAAAAAAATAAAATTTTATGAACAAGCACAGTTGGCAACTTACCCCTTAAAAGTTAAAGTTGAAATAATATAGATATAGCATAACTGATTGCATAGTCATCAAAACTTTGATGAATGAGTAGGTGGTGAGTAAGACATTGTTCTATGGTGGTGTGTCTCAATTCTGGCTGCACGTAGGAATTTTCTGAGGAATCAGAAAAAAAGTACGGGTGCCTTGGGTATTACCAAATCAATTAAATCAGAGTCTCTGGAGATGGAGCAGATGTTTATCAGCTCCCTTGTGATTCCTCATGTGTAGCCAAGATTGAGAATCGCCGAGCTGAAGACAAGCTGGGTAGACCCTCGTGGGAAATCTACTCTCTAACTTGGACAGAGAGTAGTGGTGGCTGGGTGCATGGTTACACTTTCAGGAATTCTTGAGCTGTCTGACATCACACAAGTGTCGTGAGATCAGGCATAGTGGGAGGACTTGCACCCCAGAAATCAGCAAATACTGATTTTTCTCCTAGAGCCCATGTTTTGGAATTAAATGTTCATCAACAGACATGAGACAGATGCTCCAGATATATCTGAAAATAGAGGACTGTACACCAAAGTTATTTAAGTTTATGACAGAAGTTGACTGGTGTAATAACCAGGAGGTTAGGCTCTGGCGTCAGACAGGATTAGGCTCAATTCCGTTTCCCCACTTTTTAGTTGTATGACCTCAGGCGAGTAACAAAACCTCTCTACACCACAATCTCCTCATATATAAAGTGGTGAAAATAATTGTATCTGGTTTTCCCAGTTGTCATGAAGACTAAGTTGGAGAACAAAAGAAGAGCATTTACAAGGTAAAGAAACAAACACTAGGCAAAAAAGGTAAGGTAATTTGGTCTTTTGCCTAGGAGTCTGGTAAAATGGAACTAGAATTGCTACAGGAATGCTCCTAAAGTTTATGAGTCTTCTGTCTGGGCAAAGTGGTCTTTAGCATGAAAAAAAAAATGAAAGAGAAAAAAACAGCATTAGTCAAGACCCATTTTCCATCTGCTTAAGCGAACCTCCTGGCGAATTGTCTGTGTAGGAGCAGTCACCTTCTCAGCATTGTCCGTCAGTGGAGATGGAGCCAAATCTCCAGTCTCCCTGCTGGATATCTTGTCATTTTTTGAACTTTGAAGGTAAGATAACTTCAGGAGCCATTATTTATAAAGAAAACACTTCTTGGTGCAAGTACATTAAAACCTATATTAGCTCATACCTTACTTATCCATGAACATTTGAACATTACTTTTGAAATTTCAAAAACAAGAAGTTGGATAATGATAATTATAAATTAGGTTTATTGAGCACTTACTATTGTTAGGATCTAGGCTAAATGCTGAGGGGCGTCTTATTGAATCCTGACAACCATCTTTTCTTGTGAGGTAGACTCTTTTATCACCTCCATTTTACAAATGAGGACCCTGTGACTTGGAGGAGTTCTAAAAGTGTTCAAGGTCACATGGTGGGAAGTGACAGCTAGACTCCAACCCAGAGCTGTCCTACCCTATAATGGTTACTTTTCTGCCTCCCAAAGCAATGTAGTTAGGATGGAAGACGTGGGCAGAGAAGGGCTGCAGCAGTGACTTGGGAGATTAGGAGAGTTCCACTTTGTTCGATGCTGGTATTTCACTCTGATTTCAAGGACAGTCCAAAGCTGTCTTTGTGATCCAGGCACCTCCAGAAAGTCCAATTTGTGGGGACAGAATCTAGGACCATTGTCCCAGAATAAAAGGGCTGGAAAGGTTTTCAGAGTTATATGAAGAAACCAGAAATGAATGCAGGATTAATAATAATAACTAATAATTTAGAAATCACCTATTGACCTCTCATTTGATCCTGCAATCCCATTCCTAGGCATCTACCCAGAAGAAAAAAAATCATTTTATCATAAGGAAATTTGCACTAAACTGTTTATTGCAGCTCAATTTACAATCACCAAAATGTGGAAACAACCTAAATGCCCAACACCCCAGGAATGGATTAATAAACTGTGGTCTATGCATACCATGGAATACTATTCAGCCACTGAAAAAGATGGAGACTTTACATCTTTTGTATTAACCTGGATAGAGTTGGAATGCATTCTTCTTAGTAAAGTATCACAAGAATGCATTCTTCTTAGTAAAGTATCACAAGAGAAGCAAGAATACAGTATATACTCAATTCTAATGTGAAGCCAGTAGATGATCCAACACATACCCACATAAGAGAAAACCCAAATCAATTCAAGGTGCAGGGCAGGGGAATAAGGGACTGGGGAGAAGCGGGGAGGAAAGGCATAGGGGGTTACAGGTGTATGGCACAACTCTTGGGGGTGGGACACAATTATAAGAGTCACTTTACTTAACAAATGCAAATGGTGTAACCAAATTCTTTGGTACCCTTAATGAATTTACAGCAATAGATTAAGAATAAATAAATAAATAAACAAACAAGTAAATAAAACCATAAAAAAAAAAAAAAAGAAATCATCTATTGTATTCCAGACCCTAGAGAAGAAAGAGAAAGCAAGGTGCTGTGGGTGGGAGGAAGCTTACAGTTTACGTGGGAAGAGAAATTGGCAAACTCGTTTGGAAGCCCCATGAGTAGTGCTGTGCTGGAGTTTATAAGGGCATTGCAGATGCAGGAAGGGTCCAGGAGGTTGAGGTGTTCTGGGATTCCATGGACCTTGCTGACTGATGCGAGCTCTGTGGCTTTAGGCAGGTGAGGTAACCTCTCTGTCTCAATTTCTTCATCTATAAATTGGGGATAAAACCCCCTCCCCAGCAATGCTCTGGAAAGGGAAGTGTGCAGGTCGTCATAGGAGGTGGCTCTCAAGGTAGAGCTACTCTTACTATGAGTACTTCGACAGAGTGAACTTCCTACAGGGATTGGGGAGCTCCACGTAGAAGGTAAGTTTTGAGCTGGTTCTTAAAGAATTGGAGAAATCCACCTAGCACATGTCAGAGTGAACCTAAAATAATAACAAGGGCAAAGATGTCATAGAGTGGGAAAGTATACGTTTACCAAAGAACTGAGAGACATTTAAGGAACTGCTGAAGGGGATGGGAGTGGGGAAGCTGAGAATGGGAAGTTGAGGCCAGACCACGCTGTGAGTGCTCCGTTTGTCAAGTTTAGGTCTTCGTCCTGAAAAGATGCAAAGTCTTTGATGGGTTTAAACAGGGGGGTCACAGGATCAGGCTTACCTAGCTAGAACGGGGCATTGTTGCTGGAACAGTCTAGAAAATTGTGGAGAAGAAAGTTCTCTCTTAAGGGAGAAAGGAAGTGATGCTTTCTTACTTTTCTCATGATGGCTTCTAAATAACCAGGCTAGTAGAAAACACCACAGAGGTTTCTATTCCATTTTCTCTGAAAGCTGTTTGCAGTGAATTAAGCTGATGTGATCCACATTGCAACTCATTAGGATAAGTGCCTCATCCCCCATCTCTCTGCATTTAGCCCACTGACAGACCTCAATAAATGTTAAGTAATAATCATTACAGTGAAATGTTCAGGGTTGCTGATGTAAGCACAGGATAGTGGCTGCCCGGAGTTCAAACAGGAGCACTGCTAGCCCATCTTATTTCTCCTGAACCCAAGGCAGGAAAACAGAAAATCCAAAGATAAGGAAATATCCAAGTTCAAGTCAGTGGTACAGTGGTATGATTTACAGCATCCAATCACTTTATCACGTTAAGCATACACATACAACAGGAGTACTGCTAAATTTCAACCTACCCAGACTAACAGCTTAAGCCACGTTAGTGAACACTTTCAGTTATAGTGCAGAAGCCTCAGTAGTTCTATTTTTTAAAACATTATTATTTTTTAAAGAGATGGGATCTTGCTTTATTGGCCAGGTTGGATTCAAATTCCTGGGCTCAAGTGATCTTCCTGCTCATCTTCCCAAGTAGCTGGGATTACTGGCATGCCTCACTAGTTCTAAACATAACATATTAAATTGGGTTCAGAAAAATAATATCCAGAGGACAGAGAAGTCTTCTTATATTGGGGAGGACAATTGTAGAGCGTTGGGATGTATATCAACAATCTGGACTTCAAGATTTAAAGGGAAAAGCATAGTGCACACGATGATGCCTTCCTATTTAGATCTGTGTTCAAGTTCTCAATGTATCACTGATTGGCTGTATGACTGAGCAAATCATTTAGCTTTTCTAGGACATGTGAATTGTGACTGGAAAGGGCCCCATAAAACAAAGTGGTCGAGGCCCTGTATCTGGAGAAAAGTAGGCCAGAAAGATGACCTGTCTTGCTTTGTCACTCAGCATTCATCCACGAGGGTAGAGACCTCGCTAGGATTTTCAAACAGAGGGAAATTCATACAGAAAGTTGGTTATGCTGTTGATGGGAAGGCTGAGAAGCCAACCAAAGAGCAGGTGAAGGGCCAATCCAGAGACTAGTCAGGGCAGAAAGAGCTGCCACTGCTATGGGGGCAAAGCTGTTAGTAAGGCCCAGAAGCGGGGGAGTCAGCACCAGGGGGAAACGGGGGCCGACTGGGGATCCCACAAGAGCAGGGACCCTGCCAGCTATGGGTTTCCCACTGGGCTTCTCTCTTCCTTCTGCTCTTACCTTCCACAGTGCCTCTGATTGGGCTCCCCACCTTGACCCACGGGGAGCCAGCTGGCATGGGAGCCTGGGGCATGCAGTTCCCAAGGGAGAAGACAGGCAATTGCCTGGCACAGTGACTTAAATTTCATCATCTTTAAAACAAAGGTCATCTCTAGCTTATCACCAAGGTGTGGTGCTTAGCACAGGGCCTGACACAGTAAAAAATCATTAAATGTGGTGTATACACGTGTAGCATTATGTGCAAGTCACCATTCTGAGTCCTTTATACGCATCATCTCATTTAATCTGAACAGTTACCTGCAACCCCGTGAGGTGGTATTTTCTCCCATTTTTCAGACTGGGAAACAAAGGCTGAGAGAGCTTAAATAGCCCCCAGGGGCAGAACTAAAATTTGAACCCAGGCATTATGGCTTTAGAATTGCTCTTTTCATTTTTCTTTAACATTTTTTTTAGTGCTTACTTAGGATGGATGTAGAAGCCTCCTTTTACCCAGTGGTGTAAACTGCCTTTTGATAAATTAATATCACAAGCACTTGAGAATCATTTAATGTATGATTGCATGACTGAGATCTTTTCTATTTTAAAACTTCATAACTTTGTATCTAAACACGAAAAGAAAGTCAATTTAAAGTCAGTTGCACAATCATTTTAGCAAATCCATATTCCTTGAGGCTCATTTATAGGCTGAAGATAAGATAAATCTCTTGGGTGTTTTATCTAATCTGACTCATTTGTGTAGAATCGCTTCTAGTTATAATCAGCATCTAAAAATATGAGTTGAAAAAAATAAATGCCTTGATATAGGCTCAGCTAATTTCTTAATATTCCCTTAGAGAATTTCACTTCTTTTTTTCTGCTATTCTGCTGCCCAAGACTTTTCCAGTTACTTTATTGGGTACTGAATAAGTTCCTGAACATGTTTATTCAATTTCTTTTTATTTCAAACAATATAGAAAGTTTTGGATGGAACACGTGGCAGAATCTACGATTTCTTTACCTAACATCTACTCTCTCTTCTCTTTTAGAAACAAATTTAATTTGGGGTGACAGCAATATGCCCAGGTAAAAGATGACAATTTCCAGTCTCTCTTGTGGATAGGTGTGACCACGCAACTACAGATCTGGCCAGTCAGGTGGTAAGCAGGAGGGTGGGGCTTAAGGCAGATGACTTTTTAGCGGGAGCTGATTCGACCAGGGAATATCCATTTTTCCCTCCACTTCCCTCCTCCTGCTCCATCCCTGAGTGACCTGGAGAACAGAGGCCATATATCAGTCTGAGGAACACACAGATGGAAGGCGCCCATGTCTCTGGGAACTGCCCATGTGGATGTACTGCGTATGAGAGCAATACCTTTCCATGTTGTTTACGCCACTGTGACTTTGGCATTCTTTGATGGGAAGCTGAACCCAATCCCAACTGACATAGAAGAGATAGGCCAACTCTGTCTTAGAAATAGAAAGAGAATTAGACTTTCAGATTTTCACAACATTATCAAAGGAGAATTCATTGGTTTGCCCAGGACAGGACTAACTCCAGCAAGCAGGTTGGGTTGAAGCTCTGGAGGCCACTAAAGTGTCAAAAGGTGATAGACCACTGTTTCCTTCCTTTTCCTTCTGCAGAGAAAATGCAGAGATGATCACACCCATAGCCAGACGTGTCAGTGCTTCGTGGAGGAAGCAACATCTTGAGTGGAATTTCTCTCAGACACCAGGAAATAACCTTCACATACTTATCCGTATTCTCCTGTGCCTAAATAAGTCTAAATACATATGAGGAAGCCACCTTCCACCTCAAGTCTTTAGAATGCCCCCGTGAGCAGGGGAGAGAGTGTGCCGCTGGCAATCGTGGAGCCACCAAATTCCTGGGAACTGCCTGCTTCAGCCTTCTTTCTTCTTCAAATGGGAAGGAATTGCGCTCATTCTAAAAGAAATATGGCCCTCCCTCACCTTTTAGAAAATGCATCATTCTTCTGCTCTTGGAGAAAGATAGGTTCAAGAAATAAATCATTTTTTTTTTCTTTTAGCCCTACTATAAGAAAAACAACTAAAACACTTTGATAAGGAATATTGGACACTCCATGGAGAGGTGCAAGGGAGGGGTGGACTGAACTCGGGGATGGTGGTGGTGTCCAGGGGGACAGTGGGTTCTCAGAGCCAGGCAGTTATTGCCATTTGGGAAATTGGTTCAGTGGGTTCGGTGTTGCCAGATTTTTTCCATTTATCAAGAGAAGCTAGAATTTTAGATTTTTATATAAAATGATTTGTCAACATTTTTAAGTATTGACCCTTCACTTAAAAACAAACCAAGGTACTTGGTAGCCGAACAGATTTTAAAAGCTGTTTTTGTAGCCTCTGAGCATTCCCAGCCTCTGGTCACCTAAATGAACTGTGGATTCTTTTTGTCTTCCTTTTTTTTTAGGCTAGTCAGGTCAAGTGAATCAGTGGAAGAGGAGAAGGAACAAAAAAATCTGTGATCAATTAATCATAAACACCACGGCACTTGAACCAGTTGTGTGGATCACTTTAAAAAATTAAAAATGATTTCTTTGGTCTGATACATTTATTTATAAGGGCGGGAGCTTATATACATATACATTTGTTTATATATGAAAATATAAACTCTTTAGTGTGATGCATTTATTTAAAAGGAGAATATTTATGTATTTCAAATATATAAATATAGAGATATATGTGTATATAATACATCTGGAAGGATAAACAAAAACTAACGACATGGCATCTTTTTGGATGAGGGGTGCTGCACAGTTAGGGAAGAGGCAGGAGGGAGAATTGCCATTTAACCTTTTGGTATGTAATGAGATTTAAAGCAAAAATGTGGGCCGGGCACGGTGGCTCAGGCCTGTTATCTTAGCACTCCTGGAAGCCGAGGCTGGTGGATTGTCTGAGTTCACAGGTTCCAGACTAGCCTGAGCCAGAGCAAGACCCTGTCTCTAAAAATAGCTGGGCGTTGTGGGGTGCCTGTAATCCCAGCTCCTTGGGAGGCTGAGACAAGAGAATCACTTGAGCCCAAGAGTTTGAGGTTGCTGTGAGCTATGACACCACAGCACTCTATTGAGGGTGACAACATGAGAGTCTTTCTCAATAAATAAAAGAAAAATAAAAACACATAATAAAAACATTGGGTATGGTGACTCATGCCTATTATTATTCCAGTGCTTTGGGAGGCTGAAGCAGAAGGATCACTTGAGGTCAGGAGTTTGAAACCAGTCTGGGCAACACAGTGAGACCCCCATCTCTACCAAAAAAAAAAAAAAATTAGAAAGGGATGGTTGAGTGTGCCTGTTGTCCCAGCTACTCAGGAGGCTGAGACAGGAGGATCATTTGAACCTAGGAGTCTCAGGCTGTAGAAAGCGGTGATGATGCCACTGTACTCCAGCCAGGGTGACAGAGCAAGACCCTGTCTCAAAAAAAGAGAAACACCCCAAACCAAAACAAACAAAAAAACCAACACCACCTCCAAAAAAGTCCCCCTAAAGATCACAAACTAAAAACCAACCCCCCACAACAATCACACAAACAAACTCCTTGTAGGTGGTTTTGCACACACCCCTGGGTAAGAATTCCTGCAAGTGGAAATGGCGACAACATTCCTGCCTAAGCTGGCCGGCTGCACACATAGACACTTGCTGGGAAGATGAGAGAAGGCACACGCACCTTTACTCGGGGCCTGCTGGCAGGGTAGAAAACCAGAAGGTTGCCCTAGCCCGGAAATCTCCAATCCAGTGGCACTCCAGGAAGGAAACCTGTCTAGAGTGACATGTTTTATTCTCACCCTGCCCTCTAGGCTCTCATCACTCCAGGTCCTCACCTACAGCTGTATGGAGGAAAGCATGCCAGGAATGAAGAAGAAGACGTCAAGGACATTACCTGATGACGGGTTATGTAGATGAGGAAGCTGTGGCACCGAGACATCCTGGCGACTGGGCCGGCCGGTGAGCAATCTGTCTAGCAGTTTATCAGAAGACACAGTCCATGCTTTGTAGGAGAACACCGGGTTAGAATCGCTTTTCCAGGGGTTGTCCAGCAACATTTGGCAGCCGGTTCTGTTATGTAGTAAATCCTGCTCACTCCGGCTTTTCTGAGATTGCTGTGCGGTGTGTTGAGGACCAGAGCTCAGGCCTGCGTGGGAGGTGGCCCCGTGGGGGGCTGTCAGGAAGTTATTGCCCAGGGTGATGGGTGGGAGACTCTGCGTTCTGATTGGTGGAAGTCCCTTACGAGCCAGAGGTTTCTTTTCTGGCAAGAGATATTTTGAATTCTCTGAGGTCCTCTTCTTTAATTCAACCATAGCCACCTGATCACCAGGCTGTTCTTGGCAGTTGGTACCCACGATGCTGTCAAAGGTGGTGATGATGTCATCAACTTCCGAGGTGTTGTCCCCAATGTGTTGGTCCCGGCTGTGATCCTTCTGGTGGGCTCTTTGCTCTTCTTTCTTGTTTTTGCAAAAGATTTGGTTGAGAACACTGAAACGTCCCTCCTTCTTCTGGGGTCTACTGTCCTGGGAGGGAAGAGGTCGAGGAGGCTCTGCTCTATGGGAATGTAAAAGGACAAGGGTGATGGGTGAGGACAGGCGGTGGTGACAGCATCACTCACCAAAATACCGCCCCGCCCATTCTGAGATCTTTCCTAGACACCCCCAAAGCCTTCTCAAGTCAGAAGTGATGTGCAAGAACTCATCACACCCTTCACGACCCCTTTCAGAGTCGGTCCTTTGCACTTTGAGGACATTTCTTAGATCCTCCTTGCTCCCTCTTGGGCTATCCTTTCAAAATTTACACCTAGATCATCTGTTTTCAACACAGGGTTAATTAAGCTGCAAAGAGCTCAGAGTGTTACTGTTCTGATTTCACTTGCCAAGGAGTGTGAGCTTTAAGTCAGAGATGAAGGCCAAGGGTTTGAGTTCAGGCTTCAAGTAGCAGAAGGAGGGTGGAGGCTGGACAGGTGGGGAGAGAGGGGGTTTAGGCTTTCACTGGCCAAGATCCCTTAGTGTGGAGTCGGGTACCTTGCCTTTTTATTCTTAGGCTATTTGTGTGTTGTTTCTCTTTCATTTTTTTAAAAACTAAATTTCCTGTTGGAAAATACTTAAAAAAAAAAAAAGTATACCAAAGAAAACCAAGGGAAGAAGCATTAGTCTGGGCTCCAGCTACAGAAGAGGAAGTGTGTGAACTGGAGGCCAAGGATGACAGCAGCAAGGTGAATAGTGCCCAAGGTGCGGGCAAGTTCTCAGGAAAAGGGTCAGCACTGGTCTAGCTGGCTCTACTCATGTCAAGAGCTTCCCCCAGGCACTATTCTCACTTCGTGTCTTGGAAAATTCTGTGCAATTCTCTTTTGAGTCCTCAGTTGATGTAATGCTTTCTGTGGTGTGATTTAATGATGAAACTTGACCTACGTGCGTGTCCCTGACAGTCACACTGCAACGTTACTCTGTGGAGTGAGTGCTGTGATTTGAGATGGGAAAAGCACCGCTGGTTATTCTGGATGCACATAATGAATGTTTTCTCTACTGAATCTTCATTTCCATGATGGATTATTATTTTCCTTCTTTCACCTTTGAAGGCATTTTGAAATATGGAACACAGCTTGTGGACTCCTAATACCACCAGAGAGAATCCCAGAGATGTCCGACATTCTTTCACGTTTCCCTTGGTAGGTTATGTCCCTGCACTACCCAGGACCATAGCCGCATATTCTACAACCCATCCCCTCCTGTTAAAGGTGGTGCTTTGGGCCAATGGGCTTCGAAGTGTGGGCCACTAAACCCTGGGGGAGGAGTCCCTAAAACTCTTTCAGGGGTTTCATAAGGTTAAAAATGTATCCATAATAACACCAAGATGTGATTTGTTTCTTTCCCTAGGCTGCAATAGAGGTGGTGGGTAAAATTGTGGGTGCCTGAGTACAAATCAGGACAACTCACAGTTGTTAATGTACTTATGGTTTAAAAAAAAAGTGATTTAACTTAATAATGTCCTTGCTTAGTCAGTAAAAAGTCATTAATTTGTTTAAATGTTGACCATTGGCAAAATAAGCACTCATAAGCAATTCTACTGCATACTGAGGTATGATGATTGTCTTGAGATAAAGCTCAGGTGTGATTGTTTGAGTTGCCAGCTGAACTGGACACTTTCTTTCATGGAACACCCTTCTTTTTCTTCTTTTTTGTTTTTTTTAGAGACAGGATCCTGCTATGTTTGCTTAGCTGGTCTCGTACTCCTGGCCTTAAGCAATCTTCTTTCCTTGGCTTCTCAAACAGCTAGGATTATAGATGTGAGCCACTGCACCTGTGTGAACCGTTGTTTTTTATAACTTACAAACTATGGCTATGCGGAGCTGGGCAATTGTGGACATTTTCTGAAAAATACAGTGAAAAACATAGAAACAGAGAGCAGGATGTAGCAGAAGTAAGGGTGGGGTGGGGAGAATGGGGAAATGTAGGTCAAAGGTGCATGCATGTAGGATGAAGAACACAGAGCACTAAAGCAGAGCATGAGGACCATCGCTAATAACACTGTAGTGTTTACCGGAGATTTGCTTAGAGAGATTGTAGGTGTTCTTACCACATACACAACAAAGTAACTATGTGAAATGAGAGATATGTTAATTGGCTTGACTAGTAATCTTTCATTATGCATTTTTATATCAAAATTCATATTGTACATCTTACACATATTAATACTTATACATACAATAAAAATATTTTAACAACGAACAAAGTGAGTGTTTCATTTCAAGGGAAACAACTGACAATTATCGTTGCAAGTGACAGAGGTCTAGCTTTCGAGCAAAAATTAGAATTTTGGAAAACTTACATTCATACTGTAAGCTTGACAGCGTCCCAATACATAAAGGCGTTTCTGATGAGATTGGTGGTGATATTAACAAATGTGATATTTTGATATGGTACTAGGAGAATGAACTGTATCATTTGGAAGATCCTTTTTTTTTTGAGACAGAGTCTCATTATGTCACCCTGGGTAGAGTGCTCTGGGGTCACAGCTCACAGCAACCTCAAACTCTTGGGCTTAAGCGATTCTCTTGCCTCAGCCTCCCAAATAGCTGGGACTCTAGGCACCACCCACAGCACTTGGCTATTTTTTGGTTGCAGTTGTCATTGTTGTTTTAGCAGGCCGGGGCCGGTCTCAAACCCTCCAGTCTCAGCGCATGTGGCTGGTGCCCTATTCACTAAACTACAGGTGCTGAGACATTTGAAAGATCCTTATAACAAAATGAATCAATGTTTTTCCAAAAGACCAATGCAAGATATTATAAATTCATTGATGTGTATAAGACCTATTTAAAGTGTAAGACATTCTAATGGATTCTAATGTGACAGTACAAAAAGTTTATTCATGTGGTAACAGAATCCACATTGCAACTAACCTTTAGGAAAACACTACTTGTCAAATTTTGGTGACGTACCATAAAAAAGAAAATACCCATAATTATTTGAAAAGGCTATTGAAATACTCCTTCCTTTTCCAGCTACTTAGTCTACGTAAGGCTCATTGTCTCCAGGTCCTTCAATGAAAACATCAGATTGCAATAGATTGAAGGCAGAGGTAGGAACCCAGCTGTATTCGGTTAAGCTTATCTTAAAATGTCAAGGACATTTGCTAAAAATGTAAAACAATGCTGCTCTTCTCATTAAAATTTTTTTGTTTCAGAAAACAAAAATGTGAGATAAAACATTTTTATTTTTAATTTAAAAATATAGTATTTATATTAATATGCAAATACAACGAGTTTATTATTAGTTTAGATGAATATTGTATTATTTAAAACTATTTTTATAGATTTCATAAATGCATTTTATATTATTTATTTTACACTATATTTTAATGTTTCTAATGTCATAAATATTGATAGGCATAACTCATATAAACAAAAAGCTCTTTGGGGTCCTCAACAATTTTTCAAAGTATAAAAAGGTCTTGAGAACAAAAAGTTGCAGAATCGCTAATTTAGGCAAAAGAAGGAAAAGGAGGGCATAGTATGAAAGGAAGTGGAAAGGGAGAGTTAAGGAAAGAAGAGATTCAAGTTCAGTGACTAGTAGGCTGATGGGTTCACACTTACTACTACCATTTTGTCCCACAGAGTTGAGAACATTCCACTCCATGTTGGATAATGGCAAACACATAAATTATAGAATTATAACTAATTATAACTAATTATGTAATTAGTGATATAATTATTTAATATCTTTAATATTATTTGGCATTATTTATATCCTATAATTATAATAATATTGCAGGGTTTGCACATCAGCAATTTAAAAAATTTCATCCCTTTTTATAAATCTTCAAGAAGAAAACAGTGAGTGCCTCTTGGCTTACTCACCTGCTCTCTTGGGAGAGGAGTTTGACACATGCCGCGTGGCCGCAGTACAGGGCATAGGCCAGTGGCGTGCTCTCATTGATGTCCCTCAGGTTGCTGTCCATGCCCAACTCCAGCAGTGACTGGACGCATTCTGCCTTCCCTGCAGCTGCAGCCCAGTGCAGAGGGGTCCTGGAGGCCACATGGGAACAGTACAAGGGTTTGAGCACATGCATGGTACAGGTTGCTCAACCAGTAGCAGTTCCCATTCAGAGTTGGGGTGAGGGGGGAGGTCTTGTTGCTATTTACAGTATGGAAACAGTGTGTATCACATGAGGCTGAAAGATGATGGTGTGTGTATGTGTGGGAGCCTCTGCTCTTTTGTGCTCTCTGGCCTTTCTGAGAATTTCCTAGAAAAGGAAGTACTGAGTCAAAGGAACAGTTTTAAGGCTCTTTTTGCAAAGTGGCAAACTGCTTTCCAGGAAGATTGATTCAATTTATCCTCGTACTAGCTGTGTCCCTACTCCTTCCCCAATATCGAGTGTGATCACCATCTTTAAAATCTTTGTCAATTTGGCAGGCAAAATGAAAATTTACTGTTGCTTACTGTTGTTTCTTCATTAGAAACATTAATTCAAAAGAATATCAATCAATTTTAAAAATTAATTAATAGTAGGCTTGAACTTTTGAAATACATGTTTATTTGCCATTGGCGTTTCTTCATTGAATAACTCAGTGCCCTCTGTTCATTCATCTATTAGAGTGTTAGTGTTTTTCTTATTAGTTGCAGTAGGCTCTTTATATATTAAAGATACTGATCTTTAACAAGTTATGTTTATGAAAACATTTTCTGGATTTGTTGCCGTTAATGTTTTAGTCATTTTTCTAAAAAAGTTTATAAAATCATATTTAATTGCCTCTTCATTTTTTATTCCATAATGTGATGCTTAGAAAAGGAAGCATTAGCCAAAAAGTGGAAAATATTCACCTTAAATTATAAAATTTAATTCTTTTATTATTAACCTATAAAATGTACTAAATTATAAAACTAATATATTCTTAAGAAAATTAAAAGAAAAGCCAGAGACAAAGAGAAAATATTTGCAAATCACATATTCAACAAAGGGCTTAAAATTAGTATATAAAATCTTTCAGCTAGGAGCAGCGGCTAATGCCTGTAATCCTAGCACTCTGGGAGGCTGAGGAGGGTGGATTGCCTGAGCTCATGAGTTTGAGACCAGCCTGAGCCAGAATGAGACTCCATCTCTTGAAATAGCCAGGTGTTGTGGCAGGTGCCTGTAGTTCCAGCTACTCGGGAGGCTGAGGCAAGACAATCACTTAAAATCAAGAGTTTGAGGTTGTTATGAGCTATGACACCATGGCACTCTACCAAGTGTGACAAAGTGAGACACCTTCTCAAAAAAAAAAAAAATCTTTCAGATTTGCACAATATGAAAATAAGCCCTACTTGGGAGGCCGATGTAGGAGGATCACTTGAACCCAGGAGTTCGAGATTGCTGTGAGCTAGGCTGATGCCATGGCACTCTAGCCTGAGCAGTAGAGTGAGACTCTGTCAGGAAAAAAAAAAAAAAAGAAAAGAAAGCAAGAAAAAGAAAGAAAATCAGCTAATTTAAAAAATTATCAAAATATCAGAATAGAAACTTCATCAAAAATGATACATGGATGGTAATAAGCACATGAAGAAGTGCTTGGTTAACTTTGTCATTAGGGAAATGCAAATTAAAACCATAATCAGACACCACCACACACCTAATAAAATGGCTAAAATCAGGGGGGAGAAACTTCCAAAGGACAAGAAAGCTTCACAATACCACATGCTGGTGAAGATATGGAGCAACTGAAACTTTCATGCCGTCCTAGTGGGAATGCAAAGTGGTAGAAGCCACTATGGAAAACAGCTTGGCTGTTCCTTCTTAAGTTAAGCATGTACTTACCATATAACTCAGAATTCCCATTTCTAGATATTTTGCTGGGGAAATGAAAATTTATGTTCACACAAATACCTGTACACAATGTTTATAGCAACATTACAATAATTGCAAAGCCTGGAAACAACCCATTGTCTTCAATGGGTGAATTGACAAATGAACTGTGGTACATCCATACAGTGCAATACTACTCAGTAATAAAAAGGCACAGATTGCAGATACATGCAACAATATAGATGAATCTCAAATGCATTCCCTTAAGTGCAATAAGTTGACCTCCAAAGGTTGTATACTATGTATTTCCATTTACATGACATTCTGGAAAAAGCAAAACCACAAGGACAGAGAACTAATGTGTGGTTGCCAGGGCAGACAGCTGGGAGAGGACATGACTTCAGAAGGACAACACAAGTTGGTACTGGGGTTGATAGGCTTGTTCTAAATTCTGTTTGTGGTGGTTTACATGAATCTATGTATGTTTAAACTCACAACTATACACCAAAAAAAGTGAATTTACTGAACGTAAATAAGAAGAAAGCTGGTATTTTGTTTTAGATTTATTTCGATTAAAAATAAAAGGCTGAGCACGTGTCTATACATGTATTTTGATATGTGCAATGAAGTGTGGAGCCAATCTGGCTATTTTTCTAAATACATAGGCAACTTTCCTCAACACTATTTACTCATGAGGTGGCTTGTATTTTGAGATCCTGATCTATATGTGTGTTTTTCTACCCTTCCTCTTTCCCCCATTTAAAGAGATGGGTGACTTTGTGCTTAGTCTCAGGGGAAGGGCATAGCAATGTAGGTAAGAGAAATAATCAGCGTTTTTCTGCTTCCTAAAGCCAAGCCCAGGACTGAGAGCAGATTCGGAGCAAAGGCAAAATCTTTAACTGTACCTACAAAGAGAGATGGCTTCCTGACACTAGAAAGAGGTACCCCCTCAGCTGGCAAGGCAGGTGTGAGAGGGTGGGAAGAGCAAAAAGGACCACTGGACTCAAGAACAAAGGAGGGAAGAACCTTGTTTCCCAGCAGAACTGCTGGGGGTTGGGACTGGGAATGTCTGGGGTCAGTCTGTAGTGGGACCACCGGCTGTCCAAGGCACAGCATGGACACAATTAGATGTCATCTGACCTGGAGGGACAAGGACAGAAGGCAAGGGGCCATCCTCCACCTCTATTCCTACACTTCTTGGCATTAGGTACTAAAAAATTACAGAACTATGGCACAAAAAGGGAAAGGGGCAGGGGCTGAAAAAGAAGAGGCTAAATCTCCCACTAATGTAGTGGGATGGCTCAAAGACACAAATTTGGTTAAATTATGTATAATACAAGTCATTATAATTTAAAAACTCTGAGTTGTAAAATGACAGACTTGCCATAGTAAATGTTCCTTCCTTTCTGCTTATATAGATTATAAGTTCATGTGGGAAGGGAATGAGAATCTTTCACTCACTGTGTAATTGCAGCACCTTAGCACAGCGCCGAGCCCAAATAGGGTGCAATAAAATGGGAGAATAAATGGATGCTTTTGTGATATTATCTTCTTTACTATACCAAGGAGAAAAATAATTAGAACCTGAGTTTTTTAAAAACTCTGTGAGTAGAAGCCAGAATTTGGACTATTCATTTAAATAGGGCTGCTATTTTCTACCTTCTAGGAGGTCAAGGCTTGCACTTCTCTTTGATGAAAGACTTCCTGTATTTTGCTAACTGGTCCCACTGCAGTGTTCCTAATGTACAGCAAATACTTAGATTTAAAACAGAAGTTTGAGAAGCTGAGGCTTTGCTGAAGCATTTAAAAAGTTGACTTGCTAAGAGCCAGAGTTGCATCTCTGAATGTTATCTTTACTTGGAAAAAAAGTTTCTTTTTTTAAGTGTGTATTTGTACTGCCCTGTGCTCATGAGTTATTATTTTTGGAAATTGTGGACTTGCAGCAATTGCTTTTAGGCAGTTGCCATCAGGAGATTGGAGAAGAGCTTGGAGGTGGCCCACAGAAAATCCCTGGCCATCAGGTCATCCTGGAAAATCTTGTGAAAAAGATTTGGTTCTACAGATGGTTTTATGCAACACCGAATAAGCCATATTGGATGATGTGCTGATGTCACACTGCCATGTTCTGAGTTTTTTCTGCGGCCTGGGGAGAGTTAGAGGGCTGATGACATTACTGAGAATGGGGTCTCCCATGGAAAGAACAGCCATCCCTCTGTCAGTCACTCTGCAAAGGGTCAGCCCTGGGACAGGAAGGGAGGGCATGGATGACTTCTGGGCCCTGGGCAGAAGGTAACCCCTGAGACAGCCCAGGAGTCCTCAGGCCTGGACTGGAGGCAGAGAAGGGCTCGGGCAGGGCTGGCTGCGGGGGGGGGGGGGGGGGGGGGGGGGGGGACGGTGTGTGAGGAGCCCAACAATTTTGTTAAATAAAAAACACAAAAAGCCACCGTGTAAAGTGTGTGTT
>CAUYON010147355.1:0-32706 GCA_963573935.1 Arctocebus calabarensis | reverse complement strand
TACGTGGAGAACGTGCTTGAGAGTCCACTATGATGGGAAAACATTTCATTATCAAAAAAAAAAAAATTCTCTTCCTCCTGTTATTGGTAGTTCTGAACGTTAGATTTTTTTTTTCCTCATGGGGTCAAAAGATACTTAACTATATGATGGTGACTGGAAAAATAGGAGACAAAAGTCAGGTATTGGCAGTTTTTCCATTTTCATTTGTGTGTGAATTTTTAATATAAAATGCAGGGATTGCAGCATTAATGCGAGTCCAAATGTTTCAGTGAACAAGTTTCAGCAGTTCAACTTTATAACAATTATAAATAAACCTGTTAAATTTTTCTGGACAATGCCAGCATTTGGATTTTTTTTTTAAAAAAAAAAAAACAAGTAAATTACTCATTGATGGCAACCAAATGGTGTTTGTAGCATTTTTCCCCCCAGAAACTGCATTTTATTGACACTGCCATTCTTCCCATGAGAGAATCTTATACATTACCTGGTTTGCTTTTAATGAATGAGAAGAGCCCACTTGTATTCCTGAGTCTTTCTTTGTAAAAGCACCAGATACAACTGACCGTCACACTTTTAGAGATGAAACAGAGACTAACTGAAGCTCACATCTGCACACCTCATCGACCTGCTCAATACTCATCAGTTCCCTTAAAGTTGCCTTCTTCTGTTTTGTATTACCACTTCAAGAGAACTGAAATGTTCAAGCAGAAAAGAAAAGTCAAGTTACAAGTAAGCAGCCGCCCAAGGGAAGCCCTTTTACTATGATTTCCAATTTTCTGTTCTATCCATACTGCAGAGATGCAAGGACAAGCCACCATTTTGGTTCTGAAGTTTTTTTTTTTTTTTGAGACAGAGCCTCAAGCTGTCACCCTGGATAGAGTGGGTGACAATTCCTGGGCTCAAGCGAGTCTCTTGCCTGCGCCTCCCAAGTCGCTGGGACTACTTGCAGCCGTCATTGTTGTTTGGCGGGCTCGGCCTGGATTCGAACCCGCCAGCTCAGGTGTATGTGGCTGGCGCCTTAGCCCGCTGAGCCACAGGTGCCGAGCCTGGTCCTGAAGTTTTATTCAAGAACTCATACCAAAAATTTCAGATAAATGAATTTTAATTCTCGTCTTCTTCCTCTTCCTGGTTAATTCAGAAGTAACGTAATTCGTAACTCTCTTTGCTGTTCGCAACGACGCGCAACCAATCACATAGATTATTCTTCTTCAAATATTTTTTGGTGAGCTATTTCAAATACCTTTTGGAGAATGGCACCTCGGAGGCGACCGTGACCTTGCTCTTGCTTCTCTCCACGGTCACCACCCCTCCCCCGAGGTTCCTGGCTTTCCCATTCACTTTGATTCTCTCTTGCAAAAACTGCTCAAAATTAGCAACATCCATGATTCCATCTTCTACAGGGTGGGCACAATCAAGAGTGAATTTCAAAACTTGCTTCTTTTTTTTTTTTGCCCCCCTTTGCCACAGGAGCTTTTTCACAGGAGCCAGGGCGGCAGCGGAGGCAGAGAGGCAGGCGCGCCAACCACGCAGGCACAGAGTCCCTGTTTGCAGCGTTTTTATCACACAGCAGGTGCGGTCCATTCACTCCGCTTTTCTAAGTTGTCCTACATGCAAGTGCACGTTTCTAGTGTTATCTGTCTTCTGTGATCTGTAATTTTGTTAAACATTAAACTATAAATTATATATATGTATATTGCTATATATATCTACATTGCTTAACTTTTACAATAAGCATAGATTACTTTAAGTAAACAACAAAACTACTTTAAAACAATGATTCAGATTTATATTTGTGGACCCCAAAATGTCTCAGGTATATATACATAATGTATATATACATATACATATAATGTCTCAGATAGCTATATCATGTCTTAGGTATATATATATATATATAAAATATCTCAAATAGATATATAATGTCTCAGATATATATGTAATGTCTCAGGTATATGTATATATATATAATGTCTCAGATATATATAATGTCTCAGGTATATATATATGAAAAAAATCTCAGGTGTACATATATATAAATGTTTCAGGTGTATATATATATATATAAAATGTCTCCGGTGTGTATATATATATATATATATAATATATAAAATGTCGCAGGTATACATATATTTGTATATATAATGTCTCAGATATATATATAATATTACAAGTATATATATAAAGTCTCAGGTATATGTATATATAAATTAAACATATATGTGTACATATATACGTACATATATATTAAACATATATGTACATATATGTATATATACATACATATATAATATGTATACATATATATATATACACACATACCTGAGACATTTTTTGATCCACAAATATAGATCTGAATCATTGTTTTAAAATAATTTTGTTGTTTACTTAAAGTAATCTATGCTTATTGTAAAAGTTTAAGCAATATAGAAAAATATTATATGGGTTTGTGATATTCATTCGTGTAGTTTTAAGTCTTGTAATTTTTTAAATTTGGGTTTAACAGAAAAAAAATATGCTGATGTGAAACTAAAGAAATAGCTGTATTCGATCACTAATCTCTCTGTACAAGAAATATTAATTCATATAAAGTTTGTTCAAGGTGAGAAAAGATTTTAAAATTAAGTGATTAGACATCAAAATTGGTGGTGGTTGCTGTTTTTCAGTTTTAGACAGCATAGTTGACTCCTGATTGTGAAAGGTGACTAGGTCGGTGTGCATTTGTCTCTTTTCACTTCTTCTCCCCACATCTCTCTTTGTTTATTCTATCACTCTGCTCAAATTCATAACATTACATTCTATGTGGCAACCAGAATTTTCCCAGATGTTTAGTTTCGTTCTCGATGTAATTGAATTAATTGTTGACAATGATCCTTTTTCTTTGACGTCTCCTTTCCAGAGTTATTTATTTTTATTTATTTCTTGGTTGGCTAGATTTGATTATTGAATGGGTTTTCCAAGAAAGACTCATGAATTGTTCATGTTTGCAAATGAATGCTGCTGCCTTTGTGCTTGGTTGATAATTTGTTCGGAGTATCTTTGAGTCATACTTAGACCCTCAGAGTGTCTATATATTGCTCCATTGTCCTGTGTAATAAATGTTTCTGTGGAGAATTTGGAGCCTAGCCTGATTTTTCCTTCTTTTGGTGACTTTTTTTAAGGCTGAATGCAGGAAGAACTCTTTCATGTTCAGCAACTTAACTAGACAATGTGTTAATATCTACTGTTTTTTGTGTCAGTTTTCTGACATGAAGACCATACCCTTAAATGTACATTTTTAATCCTCACTTCAAGGATATTTTCCTTACTTTCTTTCTGACAATTTTGAACGCTCCCTTGGGTCTCCATTTATTGTACAACCTTATTCAGCAGAACCAATTGCCCTCCTGCTGTGTTAGCTGCCTTTCATTTCTACCATAAGTTTGCATGTTTCTGAATTGGTAGATACTGCTCAGAATCCCCAGATTGTTCTTGCCATCCTTCTCTAGTATGATAGCGGTGGAGGTGAGGGCAATCTCAGAAGTGATGCAGGATCGTACCTGAACTTTCTGCATTTTCTTTGCCCAATGCTTTTTGAAGTTTATAGCATAAGTTTGAGCTCCTTTTTTGAGCTGGTTAAATTTGGGGTTCTTCTTCCATTTTTTAAAGCAATTAAAAGAATTATTTTGTTAGCTACTAAGTAGACAGATTCTGTGACATGGCTTCACTTTACCATCTTTATGTGGGAGTTCTGAATATTTTAAAAACTGGATAATATTTCATCATTTGTATGTATGTGCAATAATTTTATTTAACAAATGCCTTATTGATGCTTATGGATATTATCTTCTTTTAAAAAAACTATTGAAAATAACTGTGTATGTACTGATGGGAGAAATTAAACAAAGCCTCAGTAAATGGAAAAATAACATCACCTCCATGGATTAGAAGACTCATTTTGTTAAGATGTCAATTATATCAAATTGATTGATAGAGTCTATGCAATCTTAATTCACACTTTCTTTTTTTTTTTTTGCGGTTTTTGGCTGGGGCTGGGTTTGAACCTGCCACCTCCGGCCTATGGGGCCAGCGCCCTACTCATTTGAGCCACAGGTGCCACCCTAATCAGCACATTTTTGTTGAAATTATCAAAGCTTATAAGTAAATGCAAAGGATCTAGAACAGCTAAAATGATTTTGAGAAAGAACAAAATTTGTGGACTTCATTACTAGGATTTTAAGACTTACTAGAAAGTTAATGTTATGAACATACTGTGTTATTGGCAAGAAATAGATATGTAGATCAATGCTACAGAATAAAAGTTCAGAATATGTTCAAAACTAGATGGTAAGTTTATGTTTATGCTTTTTTATTAAGCTATAATTGACATGAGTAAAATCAATCATTTCTAGTGTTTAGTTTTACAAGTTATGACAAACATATTCAGTTGTATAAACACTACCGTAATCAACAGTTGTAAAACATAAAGCGAACTGCATTGACATTCCTTTGAATAGATCCCCTTATCTCCCTGGCATCATTTTCTTAATGCATCAAGCATTTTCTTTAACATTTCTTTTCGTTCAAGTCTGCTGGCAGTGATTTCTGTCAGAACTTTTTCATTGCTTCTCTTGTTCGTCTACCCATTTCTCTTTTGATTATTTTTGGAAAAATAATCCTTTTTCTTCTCTGAACTGCTTTTAGGAGTTTTAATCTTTGATTTTCTGTAGTTTTGCTATGACGTGAATAAGTATTGTTTTCTTTATATTTATATTGGGGTTCATGGTAGTTCTTAAATCTGTGACTTGATGTATTTCATCACCCTTAAAAAATTTTCAGGTTGTATCCCTTCAACCGTTTTTCCTGTACCATTGTCTTTTTTACTGGCACCCTGGCAATAAACATATTTTACATTTCCAGCTTATCTTTACTCCTAGAATTCAGACCTGGATGGTCCCAACCTAAAGCATCTGAGCAAGTTGCTTTCGTGGGTCCTAGACTCCAGCTTTCATTTCTTAACTCTCTAAAGCTGCTTGAAATTCTGCTCTGCCTCGCAGCAGTCTATTCAGAAATCATTAAACATTTCCAAGGGACAAGCCCCAAATGCCAGGCTCAAATCTGTGTATTTCTGGCTTTTCCTGGATCATGGACATATAACCCCTTAACTAGCTTATTAGCTCTCTGATGTTTTCAAGTAGACTTAAATATACACACACACACACATATATGTATGTACAGAAGACCCTCTGTAAATTGACCTCCCTAGGGACTGTAACAAACTGGTCAACATACGGAGGTGGTCAACATAGAGAACTAGGCCTGCTGTACTGATACGTACATGGGGTGCGTGTCCAGTCTACGACAATTAGGTCAACTTAAGGAGGTGGTCAGTGTCGTAGGAGGGGGTCAACTATGGAGGCTCGTGTGTGTGTGTGTGTGTGTGTGTGTGTATGTAATTCCATCTTTCTACATATATATATAATTTCTAGTTTTTCTCTTTGCCCTCCAAGGATTGGTACAAATTAGTCCTTATCATAGAAACAAAAGTTCCCTGGTTGTTTACTTTGAAAAGAAAATACTTAATTTCCTAATTGTCACATGAAAGGAGGGTGCATAGTTTCCAAATGCCTCAGTCTGGTGATGCACCTCCCTAGGTACGCTCTCCGCAGGCTGGCTCTTAGGAACAGTAGGGGGGGCCTTGGACTCCAGCAGCATTCTGGAGGGCATCTGCTCTAGGCAATTCTTTGGATGTGTTAGTCAGTGGCCATGAGTGTGGAAACTCTGGCTAATTCTCTTTGGTTTGCTGGGAGGGAAGAAAATAATTTTTAAAGCCGACTCCAAAATTTTTCTTTAGGGAGGGAACAATGGGTTTGTTCTAAAAAATTGGGTAGCCTAGATAATGATCACGTGGTGAGTCAAAAGCAGCAAAATTGTTCCATTTAACAAATAAGTAGGAATGTTGGTGGGAGAAGAGATCAAACCACACCTGGCCGAGGAAGGAAGGAAGGGAGACACAGAGAAGGGAACCTGAGTAGAAGGAAAGTAAAAGGTAAATGGAAGTTCCTGTAGGCAGGGAGAGTTTAAGAGTAAGGATGTCCAAGTTCAGTTTTAAATTGTCTTTGGCACTGCCGGCTCCCTCAGATGCCCCGAACCTTCCATTAACTCTGCACAATCACAGCCTTGGGCAGGGGAACTTGGGGTTCTAAAGGGAATGTGGCAAAATCTGATTGACCTAATGGAGTAGAGGGATTGTAGATACACAAGGCAAAACTCAGAGCTGAAATCAAGACGGATGAAAGAACTCAGGGCCAGACCCTCAGACACTCTAAAGGAACCCTGAGCGATGCATAGAGGATGCCAACTTTTCACAGTACACTGAATGGAGGGGGAAAAAAATAAATAAATCAAATCATAGCAGACCCTGCAAGTTGGAGGACTTGAGGTCAACCAGGCTGCTGATATCCAGGCTGTATTTATATTCCTCACCACTTTCGGTATGGTTCCTTGTGCCAGGTACAATGGGAACAAATGGGTTATTAAATGGAATTAAGATAGGCGTCTAACTCTCAGGAAAGTGTGTAACTTGGTATCCTTGGGTATTCCTATTCTCTTACTGTCTCATCTTTCCCTGCAGAAACATTTTGAGCTTTTGTAACATCATCTACCCAGGGTTGTATTAGCTGGGAGGCAGTAAAATATAGTGATTAAGTATATGCTCATTTTTTAAAATCCTGCTTTCTTTTCGTCTTATTTTATTCCTATAGCACTTAGCATTTACATTACTATGTACATCACGAAATGTGCCGGCGGCATCTGTTGGTGCATAGCCCCGCCCTGCCTTCTGTAATTTCCCTTGTACTGCTGGGGCTTAAGGCTGTAAATGTTATCTCCTTTGTTCTACTTAGCACCTGCCATCGAAAGCCGTGAGATTGGAAGGGGAGAAGACTCAGCAGAGGCAGCAGAGGGGACTTCTGCTCACTAGCTTCTGTTAAGGATTGTTTTTTGTTTTGTTTTGTTTTGTTTTTTTGTAGAGACGGAGTCTCACTTTATCGCCCTCTGTAGAGTGCTTGATGTCACAGCTCACAGCAACCTCCAATTCCTGGGTTTAGGCGACTCTCTTGCCTCAGCCTCCTGAGCAGCTGGGTCTACAGGCCCCTGCCACCACGCCTGGCTAGTTTTCTTTTTTGCAGTTCGGCGAGGCCGGGTTTGAACTCGCCACCTTCAGTATATAGGGCTGGCACCCTACTTGATGAGCCACAAGCGCCGCGCCTGCTCACTAACTTCTGTTAAGGACTGTTCATTGGTACAAGAGGTGCCTCCGCCATGGTGTGGGCTCAGTAACTCCAGCCAAGGAGGCAGAACTTGCTTTCTGGTTTCTCCAGCAGGGTTAGCAGTACAGTGGTACAGTGGACGCTGGACTGTGGCCCTGGGTCTGGGGGTGCTAGCAGCTTCCTGATCTCTGTGTGATACTCCCTCCCCTTATTAGCCTCCAAGTCAGGAATGATGACAGTTTCCTGGTTTCCAGGGGCATAAGTTACCTACTGCCAAAATAGTGCTGTGTAACACAACAATAACATTTTGGTAGCGTACAAGAGTGTACAAGTTTATTGCTTGTCTATCCAAGGTTTGCTAGGTGTGGCTAAGGGATTCTGTGGCCTGCAGGTTGGCTCGTGATTGGCTGACCAAGGCTCGTCTTGACTGTGGCCACTAGACTCTGAGCCACAGGTTTTCATCCTCCAACCACACGCCCAGAGCACGGTCTCATGATGGCACCTGGAAGAGAGGGGACACGGAAACACATGGCCTCACAAGCTGGGGTTCAGGACTGGCCATCATCATTTCTGCCCTACAAGTCACACAAGGTGAAGAGATGGACCCTCTTTTCATGCGAGGGACTTCAAAGTCACGTGCCGGAGGGTTTGGGTGTGGGGAAGGATAAAGGATTGAAGCCATAAATGCAATGAGTTTACATCCCAGGTCATGCCCCTTCCTGCTTTTGGACTTCCAGCCCTCCCTATCTGGTGTAACTTCTTAAGGGAAGTCTCACATGTGGCCACTTCCAGGACATTTTAAGTGGCAGCCCAGAAAGAGCAGAAAGGTGGCAATGTTCCTGCTTTCCCATAGCTTACACGTGGTATGCACAGGTGTGTTTTCCAGGGCTTGAGTGAGGGAACAAAAGGAGATGAGAGACCTGGGTTGGCAGCTGAGTCCTGGAGTCAGGACCAAGCAAACCCTGTGTATGGGAACTTCATGATTGAGGGTAAATGTCAAGGATCGTAGACCCCAATGACAGATGCCAGCACATCATAGCCAAAGTCTTGACACCTTAGTGGTCACCAGTCTGCGAGCTGGGCCAGGCCAGTCACAGTGCATCAGAGGCCAGTGAAGACTCAGAGATGTCACTCCCATCTCTTCCTAACCCTGGCTTTGTCTAGAAGGTATGCACAGGCCTTAAAGCCCCCAAGCCCCACCGCACCCTGCTACAGCTTTTTCTTGGCCAACTCTTAGGCCTAAGGGTGTGCATACTAGTTGTGAAGTCCACCATCAGGAGGATGGACCTGGGAAGAAGCTACACAGGCCTTGGAGACAGAGGGGAGAAATCTGGATGAAAGAGATTCCAGTATCGGGGGTAGCTCACATGTGGTGTGGAAGTGGAGGTGCAGACTCCAGTGAGAACATGCCCTTGGCTGCCTGGAATTCTTGCCCTTGGGTGTGGGGTGTGCCTAGAGGAGGCCAGAGCAAGCCCTTTGGGGAAGGGGTCCCTCTTGCTTAAGCCTAAGGCAGGATGGATCCAAGAGTTTGTGGCCCCTTTTCTGCTGTGGCTCTGATGTCCTTTAGGTCTTGTGACCTACCCCCAAATCCAAATATCAGCTTAAAGAGGATTAGGGATAGGAAGGGGAATCTGAAAGGTTGAGCACATGCTCCCACATAGAAAGTTTAAACTGGGTGGCCCCTGTAGCTCAGTGGGTAGGGTGCCAGCCACATACACTGAGGCTGGCGGGTTCAAACCCAGCCCAGGTCTGCTAAACAATGACAACTGCTACAAAAAAATAAATAGGTGGGCATTGTAGCGGGTGCCTGTAGTCCCCAGCTACTTGGGCGGCTGAGGCAAGAGAGTTACTTAAGCCCAAGATTTTGAGGTTGCTGTGAGCTATGATGCTATAGCACTCGATTGGGGGCAACATAGTGAGACTCTATCTCAAAAAAAAAAAAAAGAAAGAAAAGAAAAAGAAAAAGAAAAAAAAGTTTAAACTGAAAGAGACTCTGATATTATAAATTATCAAGTTTAAATGCTGTTTTCTCCCACTATTCAATGACTGATGGAGAGAGTGGAGATTGTTAGGCAGATAAAACCTATTGTGAGAGCAATATTTTCTTTGCATATTTGAGTAAAGTGTATAAATGTGGGGGTCCCATTACATATACAAAGAGCCATTTGGTAAGAACTCAAATGATGGTGATGATGATGAAGAGGACAATGTAGGTGTAGTTCTAACAATACCTGCTTGGAGTCAGCGCAGACTCCACGGGTTTCAGGGCATAAACCCAACACTTGGTCCACACCAGAGATCAGCTATAAATTCCAGGCACTTCTGACTAACGGGCCACACATTCAAAAGGTACCACTACCTCTCAGGTTTGATAATTCGCTAGAATGACTCACAAAACTCAGGAAAGTGCTATAGTTATGTTTATGGTTTTTATTATAAAGCATGTAAATCGGAACCAGCAGAAGGAAGAGACCTCAAGAGCAAGGGTCCAGGAGGGTCTCACACACAAAGCATCTATGACCTCAGGATGTGTCACTCCCTGGGCATATCAGCGTATCACCAACCTAGGAAGCTCAACCCAGTCTTCAGAGTTTTTATTGGGATTTTATTACACAGGCATAACCGATTGAGCCCACCCACATAGCCAATGATTCAATCTCCTTCCCTCCCCTCCCTGCAGGTTGGGTTGATATAATGTGGCTCAAAGCCCCAACTCCCTAATCACATGATTAGCATTTCTGGCCAGACCCATCCTGAGTTGTATCATTAATATACCTTTAGGTGTGATCTGAGGGGCCTCAATAACAAAGACACTCCTATCCCTCATGAAATTTCAAGGATTTAGGTTAACCACCTCTCAGGACTAGGGACAAAGGTCAGCCATGTTCTTTATTGTACAACAATGATGATCATGATGGCAATAATTTCATTTTCAGTCTGCCCCACTACTCCCACTTCAGAAACAAAATGCTCTAAACCAGTTAAACACCCATCTGTTGTGAGAATGCTTACCTAGTAATGAAATGCCAGGTGTAAGTATGGATGTGTGCTTCAAATACCAGTGTGGTGTAGAACACATCCATAGCTTCAGCATCATGTAGAGGTTTCCTGTTTTCTGATCCTCCCCAGTAGCAGCTGAAATCTCATCCAGCTGTTAATTACCTTTCTTATGAGCACTTCGCTTGTTAACTAGCCTCTGGGCATTTCCCAGTGGAAAATAAAGTTATTGGTTCTCCCTGGCTCCTGTTTATAATCTAGTGAGTTCAAAATGAATCAAATAATTACTGTATTCCACACTGATGGAATGCAGTGGGGGGAGGTTGGGAGGCCGAGAAAGTCAGGTGGTCCATTAGAGTCCAGTGGGACCAGTGGAGGGAAAGAACGCTGAAAAGGAGAAAGAGGCAGAGACATAAGCAATGGAAGCCACAACATTTAATGTATGAGAATGTGTTACCTCAAAGCCAACAAGAAATCAGCAGATGTGATGCACCTGTCTCTTGAGAGCCCCACCAAGCAAAATCAGAGCCCAAAATGGAAACAGGAAAACCAAATCAGACTCCTTATTTATACTTCAGCAAATAAACTGTCAGCTCCCAAAACAACAGGTGTTGCTCAGATGGGGCTCACCCAACATTCTCCCAGACCTCTACATCTTCTGAGGGAGGAGAACTATTCAGGGACTCTGAGAGCCTGTTGTTTGTTTGGTCATTCTCAGAGTGATTTTCACCACCAACACTCACTCATTCGTTTACATTTAGTCAGGTTGCTTGGGCTATAACAAACAGCTGGAGTTAGGATGTTAACTCTTAACTCCAGCTGCTAGTTGAAGCAGTCTCTGAGTCTGCTTTGCAAGAAGATGATAATTTTAACTCAGGTGATGAATACTCCAGGATTGTAGAGGATGAGAAGAAACCTGGTAGAGCCTTTTTTCTAGCTCTTGTTAAAGATGGGACGCTAGAGCTCTTGGAACAAAGCAGGAGATGGACTGGCTGGCATTTCCTGTTGACCATTTTAACCTAACTCAACACCCAGTACATCTATTTACTGAGCACCTGCTATCTGAGGATGGCAGCTGGTGAGGAAGAAGTCTCTCTCTCTCACTGAGGCTATTAACTCATTCATTTGGAACTTTCCTTTCTTCCCAAATAGGATTGTGTTGTATTAGGGAAAAGCATTTTAGAAGCCTCGGTGAGTGATGTGGTTGGTGGCCTCATTCTCCACTCCCCTACTAGAATGGTTGATCTCAAGGCTGTGCGCAGACACAGGGGAAAGGTTATTCCAGAAATGCTTCATTTTAGTCTCTAAAGGATGACGTTCCAGGGACAGGTTTACGCTTTCTGAGCTGTTGCTCATCAAGCCAGAAACCAACAGTGACATAAGGAAAGAAAAAGCTGAAACATAATAATAATAAGCAATGGTCAAAACGAGGAGGCCGTCTTCCCCACCAGGCTTGCCACTGTTCTCACTCCCCAGCCCAGGCCCTTGTTAAGATCTCTGCAGCTACAGCAAAGGCTTTGCTCTCCCTGCCGTTCTCCCTTCTGCATGTCCATTGCCAGCGGCACCACTTGCAAAGCTTGGATTTTGTCAGTCCCCAGGAGGTTTCAAAATTACTGTTGGGGGAGGCATGCTGTTCCTTGGCCTTTCAAGTTACTGCTTAGTCACAAAGATCAATGCTATGAGGTAACAAAAAACAAGTGGAGGTGGGAGGCGGGCCTCAGGCTCAGTTGCTATTCCCTGGGGGTTCCCAGAAACACATTTCAAAGTAAGTAATGGAAAGGATGAGAAGGATGTTTTCCGTATCTTTAAGAGTGCTGGGCCCAGGCCAGATGCACCCCGGGGAGAGATGGGAAGGAAACAGCCTGACCACTGGGCCCTCTTCTTTCTTTCCACTCTCCCACCATGTTTCTTCCTTTCCCCATGACTCATGGAAGTTGCAGGATTATCCATCCCAGAAGTACCAGGGGCAATTTGTTATTTAAAAAAATACTTTCAGTTCCATAAGGTGATGGGGACAGATTCTGGGGCAGGCTGTGGGGAATGGGGATATTTGGCCATTTTTTATTGGAAATAGTTACTGAACACCTACATACTCTGGACCCTGGTGGGGCAAGATGCAGGTTCTTCATGTCCTTTTGGTCTGGAGACATCAGTGCTACGTCTGGTTTCCTCTTAAATTCCTCAAGGGCGATACTCAACATGGTGACTATTGATTGTCCTTCCAAGCCCATATGTCTTTTCTCAATAAGTAAAGCATTAAGGACTCTGTGCCTGAGGCTCAGTGGCTAGGGTGCCAGCCACATACACCAGACCTAGCAGGTTCATATCCAGCCAGGGCCTGCCAAACAATGACAACCACAACCAAAAAATACCTGGGCGTTGTGGCGGGTGCCTGTAGTCCCAGCTACTTGGGAGGCTGAGGCAAGAGAATTGCTTAAGCCCAAGAGTTGGAGGTTGCTGTGAGCTGTGATGCCACTGCACTCTACTGAGATGACAGCTTGAGATTCTATTTAAAAAAAAAAAAAATAGGAAACGCATTAAGGAATTAAGAATCTTCCTGGATCAAATTACATTACAAGGGTCCCAAACTTGGCTGACAGTGGCTCTCCCTGGGTCACATGCATTTGGCTCCAGATGTCACTTTTCAGATCTCTCCTGAGTTCCACACACATATCTTGGTTTGTTAATCAGCTCTACTTGGATGTCCCAAGACACCTCAAATTCCCCACATTCGAAGTTAAACTTTCCATCTTTCTTGCAAATCTGCTCCTCCTCCTCTCGTGTGCCTGTCACTGAATAGCTTCACTGCCTATCTTTTACCTAAGCCAGCAACCTGGGCATCAGTCTTGGAGATTCTTCTTTCCCAATCACTCAAACTGATCTCCAATTCCTGAGTCTTCTACCACATACCGAAGAACAGAGTTCTGTCATGTGTTTGGATTAGAACTGGTCAAAGACATGCTTTACTTTCAAGCTCTTTGCAAGGAAAAAAACTAGACTGAGCAGCTGGGTGCTTTCTGTCTAACATAACACACTGAATAACAAATTAGTCAGTTCCATTGCTGAGTTCACTTACAACGTGTGCAAGTAAACTCACTTTCCCTTCACAAACACATTTATGACTTAGACAAACGGTTTCTCAAAAGAATGTATTTTCTGTCCTCTGAAGTTAGTCACAAGACTTTAAAGGTTATATTTCTGAAAGATTAAATAAAATTTTAGAAATAGTTGTATATCTTGGCAAACTCCTTGCTTATGCTCATCATACCAAGGAGCTAGAATTGTAATTCATGATTTCTAATACGTACATTTTAATCTTACTTGAGACCTTTGCCTCACCTGAATTTTTTCCATTGTATCCATGTTGTTGGTAAATTGTAAATATTCCATGAACTTGTTTTCCTTCTCTCGCTGAGGTGCTATAAATAATTAATACTTAATTTCTTAAAGTACTTTTAGCACCAGTAAGATTTCTTCACTTTCTAAGATTCTCATCAAATATCATGATGACCTAAGTCTTCTATTTTAACTGGAGTTAGTAAAGTTTGAGACTTACACTCTTTCATTGCCTGTTCCTAAAATTCTCTCCTATCTGTTCTTTTTCTCATGATTTCCACAATCACTGCCGTAGTTTAGGCCCCAGTATAATTTGCCTGGGAGACTGACCAGCAATCCCTAACAAGCAGACCCCTTCCAGCCTTGCTACCTTTCCAGTCAATCCTCAGCCTGAATGATGTTTCCAAAATGTGCAAGTAGGCTTTCGTCACTCTTCTGCTTTAAACTATTTGTAGATTTCCTTTCGCTTGTGTATGAACTAGAAACTATTTAGAGTGGTATAACAGGCCTTGAAGATTCTGGCCTCTAAGTGAATGGAGTCACATAGTCCCAACTATTTCTGACATGCTTAAATCAGGCATGTGCGAATTTGGACCGTTCCTGCCATCCATCTGGGCACTAAACTGATACCCAACCAGGAAATCACTTCCCCCGCATCTCTATCTACTGGTTGTTATGACTTTTTATAAAAAATTTGAAATATAAAAAAATTTGGAAGAATACGAGAATGACCGCCCACATACCCACCACGTAGATTCAAAAAGTGCTAATGCTATGCCATCTTTTCTTTATATACCTATACTTTTCTTGTTTGTTTGCTGAGCCATTTGAAAGAAAGCTGTAGATGTCATGGCTCTTTACCCAGAAATACCTCAGCATTCATTTTTAAAGACTCCAGGTGTTCTCCTGTATAGCCACAGTATGCTAATGTCTCTAAGAAAAGAAATGCCTAACATCATCTAATATCCAGTCCACATCAAAGTTTTCCCAGTTGTCCCCCCAATATCTTTTAATAGAAGTTTATTGAAATATAACTCACATCCCAAAACTGTTGTAACTGTTTCTCAAAAATTAGTAGCAAATTAGGAAGGAGAATTCTGGGAAGACAGTAGAGCAGGGAGTACTAGGAATTCATCTCTACACCTAGCGGGATCAGTCTGATGTAACTATTTTGGAACTCTGGAGTCTATTCCAAAGCTTGCAACTTCAGTGGGAAGGTTTGGGTGGCAAATTATGACTAATTTTGGCTCTTAGTATGAACTCCCACCCCCCCACCCCCAGCTCAGTTGCAGGTAACCCAGCACATGTTCCAGGAGCAGCTTGCACGTGGCTTGTGGAAGCCAGAGGGGGCAACAGGACTTGTCCTCCAAATACCAGGGACCTGTGCAGGAACTGCTGCTCATTAAGGTGCAGACATGGGGGAGGGAAGCCTTTTTGCAACCCCACTGCTAGTGTTGCAAGCCCTGCCTCCTCTGACTAAAGCAACCTCCTGAGAATTTATCATGAAAGAGTGCCTTTCTCTGCCCCCTTCATTTTTCTTTTCTTTTCTCCCCTTTGGAAGATAGACAATTAAGGACTGAAATATTCAAAAGCAAACACATTTATGAGGAATTTAGGAAATCATCATGCATGTTCAGGGAGAGGCACAGGCTCAGAAAAGAACTACATAAACTTAGGTCTATATGTCAGGCTGGTCCCTGGCACAAAGACACCCTACAACAATTAAAAACAAAATACATAAAATTGTAGCAAACCCAGGCAAAGGAAGAGATTTGAATCTCCAGAGTTACCACATTATTCAATTCAAAAGTGCACTTTTCAAGAACAACAAAAAAATCACCAGGAGTACAAAACAACAATAACAACAACAACAACAACCATCCCTAAGAAAGACTAAATGGTGAACTTACGAGGCAAAGACTTCTTGAAACAACTATTGTAAAGATACTCAGAGATAAAAAGAAAAAAAAGTGGATATAGTAAAAAAAAAAAAGTATGAACAAAATGGAAATATCAACAAAAAGTTAGAAAAAAGGAACTAAAAGAAACTAGAGCTAAAAAGTGCTAAAAAGTACAATAACTGAATTGAAAAATTCACTAGAAAGATTCAAAAGCATATTTGAACAAGCAGAAGAAAAAAATCAGTGAACTTAAAGATAGGATTATTGAAATTATCATTTAGTGAACAAAAATTTTTAAAAAGACATTAAAGGAAAGTGGACTGAGCCTAAGGGACATGTGGAACACCATCAAGTGAGCCAGTTTATGCATGTGGAAGGCTCAGAAAAAGACAGAAAGAAGGGAAGATAGATCATTTTAAAAAATGGCTGAAAAATCGTTTCTCGGCCTTTGGCTAAGATCAAGTGTAGTAAAAATGGCTGAAAAATTCCCAAATTTGATGAAATGCATGCAGATAAACACCCAAGAAGCTCGCTGAACTCCAAGCAGGATAAACTCAAAGAGATTCCTACCAAGGTACATTATAATCAAATGTTGAAAGTCAAATATAGACAATCTTGAAAGCAGCAAGAAAGAAGTCACATACAAGGGATCTCCAATAAGATTATTAACAGTTTCTTATCAGAAACATTGGCAGCCAGAAGGCAGTGGGTTAATATATTCCAAGTGCTTAAAGGGGAGAAAAATAACCTGTCAACCAAGAATCCTATGCCTGGGAAAACTGTCTTTTAAAAATAAGGGAGAAGCCAGGAATGGTGATGCCTACCTGCAGTCCCAGCTACTTGGGAGGATGTGGCTGAGACCAGCCTAGGCAAAATAACAAGACCCTATCTCAGAAAGTAAGGGGGAGAAATTAAGACATCCCCAGATATACAAAAACTGAAAGCATTCATTACCACTATGCTTTTCTCTGCAAGAAATACTAAAAGGAGTCCTTCTGGTTAAAATGAAAGGACACTAGATAGTAACTCAAAGCTGTAGGAAGAAATAAAGCTCTCTGGTAAAGGTAAATACCTGGACAATTTGAAAAGCTAGTTTTATTATAAACTTATTTTATAACTCCATTTTTTTGGTTTTTGATTTAAGAGACTAATGCATTGGAAATAGTTATTAGTTTCTTTTCTTTCTTTTTTTTTTTTTATTTAAGACAGAGCCTCAAGCTGTCACCCTGGATAGAGTGCTGTGGCATCACAGCTCACAGCAACCTCCAATTCCTGGGCTCAAGCGAGTCTCTTGCCTCCGCCTCCCAAGTAGCTGGGACTACAGGCGCCACCACAATGCCTGGCCACTTTTTGGTTGCAGCCACCATTGTTGTTTGGTGGGCCCGGGCTGGATTCGAACCTGCCAGCTCAGGTGTCTGTGGCTGGCACCTTAGCCCAATGAGCCACAGGTGCCGAGCCAGTTTATTTTCTTAGACATACAATGTATGGAGATATAATTTTATGACATCCATAATTGAAAGGTATGGGAAGGAGCTATATATATATAATTGGAGAGGTGAGTTTTTTTCATGTCACTGATATTAGGCTGCTAGAAATTCAAATTAGAGTGTTATAATAACTTTAGGGTGTTAAGTGTAATCCCCATGGTAATCACAAAAAGTAGCTATAGGATAAACTCAAAAGGTAATGAGAAGAAAATTACAATGTTTCATGATAAAAAAATCAACTGAACATAAAAGAAGACAGAAATGCAGGAAATGAGAGGAGAAAAGCTATAAGACACATAAAACACAAATAGCAAAATGACAGAAATAAGTCCTTCCTTAACAGGAATTATATTAATTGTAAATGAATTAAAACTCTTTAATCAAAAGACAGAGATTGACATAGTGGATTAAGAAAAAACATAATCCCACTACATGCTGCCCATGAAAGACTCGCTTTAGATCCAAAGACATAATAGGTTCAAAGTGAAAGGTTGGAAGAAAGTATTACCTGCTAAAAGCAACAAAAAGAGTGTAGGTATAGCTATTCTAATATTAGATATAACAGACTTTAAAGCAAAAATGGTCACTATAGATAAAGATGGGTAGTATATATTAATAAAATGTTCAATACAGCAAGAAGATAAGACAAACATTTACACATCTAATATCAGACTCTAAACTACTTGAAGAAATTCTGATACATGCTGCAACATGGATGAAACTTGAAGACATGCTAAGTAAAATGAGCCAGTTACAAAAGGACAAATATCATATGCGTCTACTCATACAAGGTATTTAGAGTAGTCAACTTCATAGAAACAGAAAATACAATGATGGTTTCTGGGGTGGGGGCAAGAGATTTAGTTTTACTAGGTACAGAGTTGCAGTTTCATGAGATGAAAGGTTCTGTGGATGGATAGTAGTAATGATTGTGCAACATGAATATACTTAATGCCACTGGGTTACACCTAAAAATGGTTAAAATGCTAATTTCATGTCATGTATATTTTAGAACAATTTTTCAGAAATAATTTTAAAAATTATTTTTAACCAATCAACCCATTGCGTTTAGTTATTGTGTTGCTTTCATCTGTTTTAATCCACCATACCACCTACACACTGTGTGTGTGGCATTGATTTTTAGAAGAAAACTCATGAAGGCCATTTGTCGTTTAAATTATCTCACAGTCTACATTTTCTTGATTGTTTCTTCATGGTGTAGTTTTGCTTGTTCCTTTTTCCTGGTATCTCCTGTAAACTGGAATTTAAGTCTAAATGCTCAAATAGATTCAGGTCATAAAGTTTTGGGAAGAAATACTTCATTTTTAGCTTCATAGTAGGGCTGTATACACTGGATACCTTTTCTTCCATTCTTGAGATACTTAGCTAAGAAGAATGTGTTCCAGCTCCACCCATGTAAACATGAAAGAGGTAAAGTCATCCCGCACACTGTACCCCATGATTGCACTAATGTACACAGCTATGATTTAATAAATAAAAAAATAAAAATAAATACATACTTCATTTTTGACAGTCAGTACATTATTATCATATTGACCCATAGAATTTGGGTTGTCTCCCTCTAATTCATATTTTTCATACTTTTTAATTTTGAAATGATTATAAACTCATGGGAAGTTTCGAAAATAGTACTTAGAGTCTCTTGAATTTTATTCCCAACTTCCTCCAATGGTGACTCCTTATATAACTGTAGGACAATATCAAAACCAGGAAACTGACATTGGTATAATACTGTTAACTGCAAACCTTATTTAGCTTTTTACCAGTTTCACATACAATCGTGTGTGGGTGTGTATATATTTCTATGTAATCTGATCCCATGTTCTAATACATTTTTAATTTTTACAATATAATTTCAATTAGATTATCATGGTAAAATAATTATATCCCCTTATAATGGGGAAACATCTAAACATGTGCATACATTTTGTGCCTGCTCCTCTAGGGAAGGTGGAAAAATTCAAACTTGGGAGAAGATTGCTTTATGAATGTTGGGGAAGCCAAATCTTCGCACTAGCCCCTTGAGTATGAACTGTAAAGCCTTTTCTAGAATAGCAAGGTGGATATAACAAAGAAAGAAATTTCTCTGCCAAATCATATTGTCTTTTGTCAGCAAGTATGTTGCTACAGAAACCCCTTCTTTTAGGGAAGGACTTTTTCCTTTTTCTGAGGAAAATGAAGAGTTGGGAGTCTGGACCCTGGGGTTTAGGACAGGGTGAAATGAATTTCTGCCCAAGACGGTTGGTGGTGCTAAGACAGAAGCCCACTGGAGACCTCTGTGAGATACACACTGATATTTTCCAGAAGTATAATTGCAGATCCTATTTCAAGTTGACCATTTCTGCCTTGTAATTCCCTTCTGCTATCCTCAAACCCTTAAGTATTCGTAAACACCACCACCTGGTATTTGCTATGTTTTGGAGATTAAAGGAGTTGAGTAAAGAGTCCCTTGGAGAAAAGATTAGGAAGAGGTAAGAATGGAGCACAGTTTGCATGGACACCTGGCCAAGAAGACACCACATTCACACAGCTTGACAGCAACCACAGCAAGACTAGAAATGGGTCTTGACTCATCACCAGGTAAACCTGGGAGAGTTTTAGAGTCCTTTCTAGAGTTGGGAGATGGACTAATGGACTAATGCTGTACCTATTCCTTTCAGCTTCAATAAGATGTTGATTTAGTTACTATCAAAATGACCAACAAGGTAAATTGCTGTATCCAGTGGACTTCTTCAGTCCCCACATTACTTGCTCTCTTGGCAGCATATGATACAATCAATCATTCTGTCCCTGACATATTCCGTATCAGTTAGGCTTTAACAAAAAAAAAGAAGAAGCCACTCTTTATATTTTAAGCAGATGGATTTAAATATAAGAATAAGGGGTGTTTTGAAATGTTGGAAGGTCTTGACATGTAGCTGAATCTCCAGGAGGAGCTGGTACCTTTGGCAAAGTCAGGAAGCTATAGGAAGGAATCAGAACACACACTATGGCTACAAGTAGGTATTAGGAAGCTGCTACCACCACCAAGACAACTGAGCAACCATGAACCTAGGGACCAGCAGACAGACACAGGCACTGATGGAGAAAAGCCCCGCCACCCCAACATTGTACTTGGCAACAGAAAATAGACCAAAACACTGGGATTATAGTCTCTGCCTCAGTCCTAACTTCTGAACCTAGAATGGTACATGTAGTTGGTGGAATCTAATTTGCATCCAGGCCTGAAGTTGCAAGGGAATCTGGGAAAAGTGGACTTGAGCTGTCCAAGAAGACAATATCAGCATCATAGAAAGTAAAAGTGGGTGTTAAGTGCCCACTGACTATGCCCAACACATGTTTACCCTGTTTTCTGTCACAGCACAGTATTTTGGTTTTCCTACTAACCCTACGATGCCTCATCCTCTACCTGTTCCTTATATGAAGCTGTTACTCAGGACCCACACTTATTATCTTATCTTTCTCATTCCACGTTCTCTCTCTGGGCAGTTTCATGCACTCAGTATGTAAGGATTCCAAAATCATCATTGCTAGCCAGGCCTGTTACCCACATGGTACCCATGCCTCGACTCTTGTGGATCTCTGCCTAAGTGTGTCATAGGCTTCTCGAACTGACCACATTCCAAACCAAACTCAGCATGTCCCCCTCACAAATTTGCTCATTTCCCAATTCTCTTAGTGTGACCTTATCTGTCTGGTTTCCCAAGCAAGAGATCTAGGAGTCATCCTTGACCCTTCCTTCTCCCTACCTCCAATATCTAGTTAATCACCGAATCTTGAGAATTCCACAGATTATTAAATAAATATCTCTCCTATCCCAACCTGAGCTCCTGAAAAGCTATCACAAGTAATTTTCTTCCCTTCAATCCATTCTTCGCAATATATTGAAAAAACATTATCAAACGTATACATCAGATCTCTCAAAACCCCTGTGACCTTCCATACCCTTAGCCCGGAGTCCAGAGCCATTAATGTGGCTTCCGGGGCTAACATGCAGCTTGTTTTTACCTATGTGGTTAGTTATGCTGGCTATCTAAATACAGAAACTCTCCCATACTCTGGAGCTACCTCCCTGACCTCCTCACTAACTGAAGAGTTAGTGCTGAATGTGTTCTAGTTGTGCCAATTTGGTCCCCCAAAATTATGGCCCCTGGGCATGATACTGGCTCCCGCTGGCTCAGCCCATGTCTTGGTGCTCCCTTCTCCCAAACCAGGGGGATATTGCCTGGGGATCATTCTGGTGTTATTTAGCACACCAGCTTTCTCAAACTCCAGGCCTTGTTCTGGCAAATTTCCCTAACCAGAGCGTTCCCAAATCCCATGGTAAGGGGGTGATGCTACTCCTGATGGGGATACCAGCGTCCCAGGGCCCTTCCAGGCTGTGACCAACTCGCACAGGCCAGTGCTCCCACAGAGTCGCCCTCCCCTGGCCACATGTGGGAACACCACCTCGGCTAGACTTGGGTTGCCAGAGTATGGGATGGATGCCAGAGCAGGTGGGTGGATGTTAATATGGTTAACAGGCACCAGGCAGGATTTCTTCAGGAATGATGGGCACTCCTGAGAAAGATGGGCATGCATCAGGACGGTTTGGAGACCAATGTGAAATTCAGCCCTGTTGAATTCCTTCTTCACTTATTTGTAGCTTGGATAAAACATACCTAATGCTCACCAGTACTGGACACTTACAATATTCATTTTATTACTAAGAGTAAGAGCTCCTGGGCATGGAGTGCCAGCTCTGGTCTTTTCTAAGCATATACAAATGCAGTTGAGAACTACGGTTATCATAGCTTCCCTTTTATGCATTAGAAAACTGAATTGTAGAGAGTTTGTCTGTAGCCTATTTGAGCCAAAATACTGCACACCCAGCTCAGCACTCACCTCCCCACCGGAGACTCTCATCTATCCTAAGGATGAGCGTAAACCAATGTAAGTGATGCCAATATGCAGTTTTCATGCTTTAGTCAATATAAAGATATTGAGTAGATAAAAATCTAAGACAGTATCATAAGGGCTAAGAAACTATTAATGCAATTGCTGTTATTTCAGCAGATGCTAAGAAAAAACTCAGCATTTTGAAAACTACTATCGAAGTTAAATGAATTCTCCTCTTATATGTTACTTAACGTACAGCAATTTAACTGGAAAATTATTGGACAAGATTTACCATGACTCTGGGGCACCATTTATCTAGTGGCAGGTATATCAAACAAAAAAAGTCACATCTAGGAACAACTTGTGTTATTACTTAAGTCTCTTAGTAAGAAAGACATCGAATAACATCTGTAGTATAGCAAATTTAGAGAATAACACGGAACCCATTTTAGAATTTGGGCTTTCTGTGATTCTTTATGGATTTATATTCATGTATCAGTTTTTAAATATTTTTGTCTTGCCCCTGACTCTCTCTCAAGACTTCTCTTACATTTCTTCCTCTTGCTCCATGCTCCGGCAATTCTGGAAGCTTTAACTCTTCAGAGTCCTCCTTCTTCCTCGAATATTCTTCTCCCTAAAACCTCAATATTAAGGATCAGCTTAAGAATCACTTCCTCGGGGAGATCATTCCTTCCATGTGGAATAGATCAAGTTCCCTTACTGTGTATTGGCAGAGTCCTCTGAACGTCCCCCAGTGATTAACCCGAGCCTGTCCTTCCCGCCAGGCTATAGGCCCAAGGAGGGTAGAGGCAACTTCAGTCCCCCTGCTGTATCTCCAAGACCCAACAGATGGCCCTGAGCATACTGGCTGCCCACGGCTATTTGGTGAACAACTGTACACCTGCATGGGACCCCTCAAAGCTCTTTACATTTGCACTCTTCAAGTTAACAGCATATACAGATATTCATTTTTAAATCAGCTGTTAAAATTTAGCGGAGAGTTAAGTTCAAATGATTTTCTAAAGAGGTAAATTGCAATTGAACTTTGAAGTTCTTGACTTCCAGGAATCCTTCCCTAAGGATGATTGTTGGATTGGCCAAGCAAGACCCCTCCTCATTCTGAGATTTCTCCTTATTTTCCAGGGTCTCCTCCCCACCTCCCTCTACCTGTAATTTGCTGTCATCAGAATCTCCATATTTGTGTCTGAGCAGATCCCTCACTCATGTTGGTTTGACTTGGGCAACATTTTGGTTACTGGATCTTTGTTTGCTGTTTTGTCTTTTTGTGTGTTAAAAATGCAAATGTTGTACTTGGTTGATCTGTGGTTAAAGACTTCTTAAAAATTTTAGACCTCAGCTTCTTGGTGATCTCACGAAGTTTCCACAGACTGTGTGTCATTCATAACCTAAGGATCTGGAAGGAAACCCAACATTTAAAACGAAGTTCCCAGTGATTTCAGCCTGAAAGGTGATTATGTCTGTTTTTCTAACATCTCAAAGTCACTGGAATGTGCATTGGCAGTATTTCTAGACCAGATTTCTGGGGAACTGGCTCACTTGTCTGAGAGACACAGTTAAGTTAAAGATGCTAAAATCTCAACAATTCTCTTGGCTACTCTACTTCAACTACACAGATGGCTGCTTTGGAGACTAGCATATACATTAGCTGAGATAAACAGGAATATATCCTGGCGGAAGAGGATCGTCTAACGGATATTAGAAGCAAATCTTCTGAGAATGTCATTACGAATGTCATATATCTTATAAGTGGCAAGACCACTGGTTGATATAGTGCAACATTCATTCATTCATTCACTGAACATGCATTTATTTTTATTTATTTTTTATTTTTACATATACATGTGTTTATTAGGTTTCCACTTTTTGCCTTCACAGAATTAAAAAGGCCTAGAATTTAATAACAATAACAATGTTTAAGATAAGGACCAGAAACCAAAACCTCATAAAGAATGAATGAAGATAAATACATTCAGAAAAAAAATTAGGCTTGGTGCCTGTGGCTCAGCGGGCTAAGACGCCAGCCATGTAAACCTGAGCTGGCGGGTTCGAATCCAGCCTGGACCCGCCAACCAACAATGATGGCTGCAACCCAAACAAAAATAGCCGGGTGTTGTGGCGGGCGCCTGTAGTCCCAGCTACTTGGGAGGTGTAGGCAGAAGACTCTCTGGAGCCCGGGAATTGGAGGTTGCTGTGAGCTGTAATGCCACAACACTCTACCCAGGGCGACAGCTTGAGGCTCTGTCTCAAAAAAAAAAAAAAAAAATTAGATGATTGCTGCATTGAAATTTAAGCACAATAATAATAATAATAATGCAAAGAAAGTAACATTCACGTTGTCAGATAAGAGTACGTCTATTATAGAATGCTGTGAGTCTGAGGCTAAACATGCATTTCTTGTATGGGGACTACGGGCCATCCTCTGTGCCAATCCCACATGAATTAGACACAGTCTCTACCCTAGAGAAGTTTATAGTCTGGTTGAGCAGACAAACAAATATAGTGCAATGATGGGATATGTGTGCACTTTGTATGGCACACTTTGGGGTACAGAGGAACAAGTGTCCACCCTTGCCTTGGGGGAGGGCTTTCTAGAAGAGGCTTCATTTGAACCAAATGAAGCTTCACTTCACCAGGAAGCAGCATTTCACCAGTCTCAGGAAGTGTGGCAGGGGAGCCTAGAGGCAGCCGTGTGGCAGAGGCAGGGCATTCAGAAAGAAGACTGTGCTTTATAAATATTTAGAAACTTGCTGCAGCCAGGACACAGGATCCCTGAGAGGGACACCAGGAACATTTTTGTGGGAACATGGTGACTTGGACCTCATAGGTCGCTCCTAATGATCATTACGCCTAATATGCACGAACGTTTCTGGCCTCTACTTTCCTCTGGAACACCTTGTAGGGTAATGGGTTCCATTTATATGTTTCAGGCTTTGTAAAGATGTACTTCTTTTTATTTGTCCTAAAATACTTCCTTAAATGATCACCAGCAGGGTCATTATTTCCTCTTTTTGTAATTACAGTGTTTTGGTACTCCTACCTAATCAGCAGGCAATGGATTTCAAAGGCACCATGGCAGCCCTGGCTGGGTGGCCGTGCCCACCTTGAAAGCCAAAACCCACCCTGCTCTACTCTTCCACCTCCCACCCACAGGCTGCATGTTGCCTTTTTGTAACTCCTTTCCTCTTTGATGCCCTCCCTCGATGTTAATGCTGTTCTTTTATTTGTTTTAAAAATAAAACCAGAAAATCAACTTATCAACATGCAATGCGAATTAGACCTGCCAGGTGACTCACGGCAGCAGAGCAGCACATTCTCCCCACACGGCTGGGAAGACTCTGGGCCTGGGCTGCTGGTTACAGGTGCTAGATGCTGAGTGGCCTCAGGGGCTGACAGCCTGCAGCGTCCATTGTCACGATGAGAACACACATGTCACAACCAACAGACTGGCCCATCCAGCCTGAGGCCTGCCTGACCCTGTGTCCAGTCAGGGCTGGGACTGGCCCTTCCAAGGTGAAACTCTGGAACGTTACCTTCTTCCGACACCCATGAGGATAAAAGTTTGGGAGTAAGGGCAAACCTCTCATAGGTGGACTAAAAGATGGCTTGCAATCAACTTCTGTTGTGCTTCAGGACCCCTTGGGACTCTGTCCTGAAACAGTGTGCTCTTAGCCAGAGTTGTCCTGTAATTTTTAAAGAATTATAGTCTTCCCACATCACATCTCAAAGCTGCAGATGTTGGAGTGAACGTGGAGAGAAGGGAATACTTTTACACTGCCGGTGGGCTTGCAAACTAAAACAGCCTCTATGGAAAGAAGTATGGCGAGTCCTCAAAGAGCTAAAAGTAGATCTTCCATTTGATCCTGCAACTGCATCACTAGGCATCTACCCAGAAGAAAAAAAAAATCATTTGACCATAAGGACATTTGCTCTGGAATGTTCATTGCAGCCCAATTCATAATTGCCAAGATGGGGAATCAATCCAAGTGCCCATCACCCCATGAGTGGATTAATAAATTGTGGTATTATTAAATAATAATGCTTTATTCGTTTTTATTTCAGAATATTAGGGAGTACATGTGTTTTGTTTACATACTTTGCTTTTTGCAGACGTTGAGTCAAGGTTATAAGAGTGTCCTCCCCCATATAGTGGGCTCCATACCCCATAGGTATGAATTTAGAGTCGAAACTACTCCTTGATCCACGGGCTGCAGAGTGGACACTGTGTTAGCAGGTGTGAAAATGCAGCTTCCTTACCTCTCCCAGTCTTCAGAGAATTGAAGAGAATTAGTGTCTTTCTCTGAATTAGGCTTTGGTTTACAGGGATGTAGTGGCTGAAATAAAAACGAATAAAGCATTATTATTTAATAAATGCATTTCTAAGGAAAAAAATTTATAGTCTTAAAAAAATCCCTGGAGTAAAATGTTAGTGCCTCATGTCTGAATTTTCTTCTGCTGGGACAACAGAATGTACCAGCCCTGCTCTAGTCCCTTTCCCCTTTGTTTGTCCCTGCTTCTGGCTCACCTTACATTGGGATAACCCTTTGGCTTATCTCACCCTTGTTCCTCTCCCTGGGTGATGTCATCTGCTCCATTTGCAGACAGGAGAATGGGGGTGGACAATGAGCACAGTGCAAGCCTGACTCCCAGTGAAGGAGAGAGGGGGGACAGAGTGAGGAGAAACATCCTAGACCACCCAGCAATCTAGGGAAGTCCAGCAAGGCTACTGGGGTGTCCTCGAGCAAAGTTGGCCACCAGGGGAGTCCTTGCCTCCAGGAAACAGGCTATTTTAGTGGCCGTGGAAGTGTGGCCTGGACACAAGTGTGGTGATAGACTTCAGACTGCAGCTGCCCAGCCCTTGGGCAATTAAGTTCCTTGATCTTGGAGGTGTCTGAGGCTCACGGGCATGGCTGCCAGACCTGGAGGATGCTATGTCTCATCCTCACTTGGCCAGCTTCTGCTTGACCTCCAGGTCTTAGTTTAAATGTCACTTCCTCAAGAGAAGCCAACTCAGACCTAGGGGTTGACAAGGCTTCTCTGCTCTGACAGCACATTACCATAAATTCCTGTCCAACTTACTATCTGACTCCTCCAGGGAATTCTGAACGCCAGGACAGCCAGGGCTGTGTCTGTCTTATTTCTTGTTTGAATCCACAGCCCTGAAAGACAAATGACTAGTCACTGGTGCTGCTGAAATACATCAACTTGTGTGACAACTTTGGCTTTAGGGTAATGTGCTTCTTCTAAAATGGATTGTTCCAGACATAAGATTCACCTTTACAGGTATTTACAATTTTCAGGCTGAGTTCTCAAAATAATTTAAAGGAACACGTAAGAGAAACATTTCAAGTTTGCAATGTTCTTGAGTCACAGGGCCATGTTCCTGATTCACGGTGGTGATTTCTCTAACTACGTCTTGGAACGTGTAGTACACAGGAAGAGCGGTGGGGGCAGTGGGTTCCAGTGGAAATCTACATTCTAGTTCTACTTTAGATACTGACAGGGTCTTAAATCTTTCTCTGAAACCTATGCTCATACTGCCTTTCTCCCTTGGGTTACTAAGAGCCCTAAAAGACATATAAATGTAAACGTGTTGGCTATTTCTCAATGCCAGCCCAACCTTGGGTTGCCTTGCTATTGCTATTGCTTCTGGACCTCAGGTTTTAGGGTGAGTGGGATAGGGGGTCCAGTGAGTGAAGGGAAGATGTGGATTGGGCCATCAAGACTCCCCAGGATGTTTTGGGGAGTCTATGCCTTAGAAAACAGCACAGTAGCTTAGAGAAGATGGAGCTGCCTGCCAGCAGACCAGAGCTGCCTGGTGAGTAAGAAGGGGTACAGGGATGTATGAGCCCTGGAAGCTTATTCACATGATTGTGCATCAGGAGTAAAAATAGGACCCTAGTTGCTACTAATACTCTTCATTGGGGGAAAACGTGGGCAGCTCTGTGGTAAGAAGCAGTACTTCCTGGAAAAGCCTGTCAATCCATTTAAGATGTTCAGAACTCTGCCCCTCAAGATGTCTAAAATCCCTCAGCCAAGTTGGCCATGGCCCTAGGAAACATTGCACGCTGCTGAGAACACTGTGTATTGGCAGAAGCTGCTCTCGTGCTCTGGGCATGGCCCAGTTCAGCCTCAGATCACCAGGCACAACTGGTGGTGGTGGTGGGGGGGGTGTCGGTCCATCTCTGGTCCCAGAGCATCGCTGGAGGCACCTAGGCAGGAGCCCTTCCTGGGACCCATGCTTGGAGTGAATTCCAGTGTCAGAGCATCAGAGACCTGGGTTCAAGGCCACACTTCCCAAAGTCAGCTCTTAAACTATTTCCTTACCCATGAATTCTTCACCTGTAAAATCGAACAAAAGCACCTTCCCTCCTAGGTTTGCTCTGAGAATATCAGATAATACATGTTAAATATCTGGCACACAGGAAGAGTTCAATAAATGGGAACTATTTTTATTATTTGAACTTGGTAGGGAGTAGAAAACAGACATGGGTTTGGACACTGGTTTTGCTGTTTGATCTCAGGCAGGTTACTTAGTTACATTGAACCTCAGTTTCCTTATTTCCTAGTAGGAGAAAATACTACTTAATCTTCGGGGATATCATAATAAATAGAGTTAATTTAAGAAAGGTGCCTAATTATGTGACTGGTACAAAGTAGCACTCAAATTACCTACTATCATTTTTTTTTTCATTGGTGCAGTTTTTGGCCGGGGCTGGGTTTGAACCTGCCACCTCCAGCATATGGGACCGGCACCCTACTCCTTTGAGCCACAGACGCTATCCCCTACTATCATTTTGCAGATCAAAGCAGGAATAATAATCATTGATGTTAGGCCATACAAAGGAAGTATTTGCAAGCATAACAAGCCATTTGAATTGTTCAGTGAGCCCTGTTTCCCCAGGTTACACTTTCTGTACGTGCTGGCAGCCAGGGCTGAGGCTGAGGACTGGCCCAGCACCTGGAAGGGTCAGCCCCTCCCCGTCACCACCTCTTTTACAGGGCCCCCCCTCATCTGTTCATTTTCTAAGGAGATATTTTCTTCTCCAGCCTCAAGTCCCCTGAGGAGAGCTGAAGCAATAGGTCACTATTATTTAAACTGCCGCAGAATTTTCAGACCATGAGACTGTCTCTCCCCACTCTGGACTGGCCCATCCCCAAGAAGAAAGAAAGCCAGGAGGTGGAGGACCTTATAAAACCATTTTATATCCATCCTGTTTTTAATTGATTTCACAGCAGGGGAAGAAAACTCAGGCCCTTTCTCACATAACCTCTCCATGCGGGAGTTCTCTTCTGGTCAGGAAACCCATCTGGGAAGAGCCAGTGTGAGTGTGAACGTCTCTGTTCTTGCCCGCAGTCTGTGAACCCTGCTCCTGTCGGTGCCCACCGTGACGGCTGCTCCTTTGGGTCCCCTGAGCACCCCGTTTACGTGGCAGCTAGCAGGCAGGGCTGGCCTTGCCTCTGCTCTAGGCTGGCCTGGTCCACAAGTGGCCAGCGCCTCTTTTGTCCGAGGTGTAGCCCACGTGTCAGGCGGGCCTCTGGTGCCTTAGGTCTCGACATGGGCTCAAACCCACAGCCCATGCCCTGTAGCCGCCCAAAGGCCTGCACGTTTGTGGTGGGGCCAGGAGTGGCTAACATTGTATAGGTCGCTCCAATGCTCTGCGTCTTGGGGCAGGAACTTGGCCTTCCAAATGGTGCGAGGAGTATTTTTTTGTGAGGACATGATGGTATGAAGAGTGGCCACAGAACGCACTGCCCGGAAAACAATGAAAACGTGCCTGTTTGACACTTGCGTTCTCAGAGATGGTTCAACCATGGGCAAGGGTGGTTCCCTGTATTTGGAAAATATTTTTAAATATAAACTCTGCCTCTAGGGAGAACTGGGTGACAGAGAACAAGGAGACAGACTATCACATATCTTTTGAACCTTTGAACTTCGCACCGTTTGCACATAGAACTATTGCATACACACATCCCACATCCCACGAGTCTTTACCTCGTCCTTCATGCTCTCTCCCCACGCCATCTACAGGGCCTTAGCCCCTTCTCTCTGCTGGACCAATGCTCCAAAGGCTGATTTCAAAAAATCGTCTTCTACCCGCTCTAAACCCAGGCAGTTTCCAGGGAGTCTTGCTGAGGCTGGGTGTATGCACAAATGGCCTCATAGTGCCACACCGTTTCCTGAGAGGCCCTGGTCTCGGTAAAGACCCGAGCACATAGCTGAATGACTGTAGGAGAGAGAAAGGCAAAACTAGACAGTTTCTAGGAAAAAGGACACCCAGCTAAAACCGAATGCCCGTTGGCACCTGTATCATGTAGCTGGTATTAGTTCTTGCTACTCCCAGAACCAGCTGGAATTGTAGTTTAAGAAGCTGCTTGTCACTGAGCACACTGCCGGTGTCTTTCCTGTTGAATGAGAGGACCAGCTGGGTCTGCTCTTGCTGTGCATCTCGGATCCACACCCTGATACACACACGCCACTCTGTGTACAGCGTGGGCAGGGGCCTGAGACTAAGACTGAACAACTTAAAAGAATCGATTAGGCAGAAAATATCTTAGGAAGTGAACAGTCCTGTCCATACATTTCCTCTACGTAAAAACAAAGACAACAAGTGGCATAGAAAGGCCAGGAGGCGAGGAGGTGGGACAGGGCGAGGGGCCCCAGGCACAGCAGTCCCTCATTAAGAAGACACTCTGAACGTCTTCCCTTAAATCACAGAGAGAAAACACTGCTCCCTTTTGAAAACAGACCCAGAAAAGAAGAAGAGTGCCCCCTTCCTACAGCCGAGCCCCCTCCACAGTAGGGCCTGGGAGAGGCGGGCGGTCCCATTCCCCAAGACCCCAGCTGTTGAGTGTGACCAGAACGCCCTTGGCCCGGTGCTTTCCCGGTGCTCTGCTCACCTCGGGAAGCCCCAGGCTTCCCAGAAATACATCTCCTAGGGACCAAGAATCCCTCTGCAGCTATCTGCCCGAAACTCAGCCTGCCTCACCCTCCACTACCAGTTCCCCAGCCCCTTCTCTCTAGGCTGCCTTCCAACCCACACCTGGGTAACTGCGTCAGCTGCCTAACACAAAGGCTTGTTTTTGTGAACATTCAGATCCCACCTGCTTGGGATCAGCACATCTGGCCTGCCACCCAAGTCTCCCCCTACCATGTCTGGGCATCCTGACAGATGCAGCCCAGTGGCATTTGTCACTCTCACCTGCCACTGGGGTTCCACCGCTGCACTCCCCGCCTCCCCGTTCACTGCAGCTGTCTCCTAACTCATTTCTCCAGGATGTGCCTTTCCCACAGACAGATTCACTTCAAGTGGAGACATGATCCCCAGCCCCAAACCCTCATCGATTCCTGGAAACTTAACTCCCTGCCTGAGTGCTTCCCGAGTGCCTGGGGGATACCTGAAGTGGCTCCCTGGGTTCTTCACCCTCAGGGCCCTGTCTAGCTCCTCGCAAGCTACCCACCTCAACAAGAATCTTTCAAACGGATCATGCCAGCACTGGCTCTGGATCCCCAACCCTCCACCCCAGAGAGCACTAGGCCTTGTCCCCTTCCTCTGGCCTTAGGCCTATGTGTGCTGCCCAGCACAACTGGCCTTGGGAACTGCCATCTCTTCCAGGAGAAACCCCTCTTCAATTCACCAGGGCTCAGTAACACAAAGGCACTACTCAACCCGACATTTCCCGCATTATACTAATTTCAACATTATTTAGGGTGTAAACGCCTCCAAAGATCAGGCCATCCTAATCTTCAGAACCTGTGAATACTTTAGGCAACATGGCAGGTGGGAATTAAAGTTTCCCATGGAATTAATCTTGCTGACCTTGAGATGGGTGTATACCCTGGACTACCTGGACAGCCCAATGTGATCACAATTGTCCTTAAAAGTGGAAGAGGAAGCAGGACCAGAGAGATGTCCTGCTGCTGGCCTTGAAACTGTGTGGGTCTGGGGCAGACCCAAAGAATGTGGGCAGCCTTGGGGAGGGCAGGAAAGCCTTACAGTCTCCAGAAAGGAACAGGCAGCACTGTCAACATCTCGCCTGTAACCCTGAGAGAACCACCTCGGCTTTTGACCTGCAGGGCTGTGCAATGACACATTTGTGGTATTCTAAGCTGTGAGATACTTTGTTGCAGCAGCAAATGGGAACCTAATACATGGGAATAGCAATAATGCAGTCTAAGTACTTACTTCAGAAAACTTCGAACTCTTCCCCAGTTAACATCTCACTCTGCAGCTTCCACACACAGGTTTATGACATCTTCACCATTTATTCCAAGACCAAGTTGCTTTACTTTGTTGCAACTAGAGAGTTTATCCTGGTGGCTTCCTTGAAAATAATGAAATCCGTGCCAAAATTAATTACAGTGCCCATGTCCCAAAACCCAAATGACAATTCTCTTTGCCAGCAATCCCCAAATTGCAGTTCTCTGATAAAATAATGCAAAGGTTCATCCTCTCTAGGGACCCCAGTACATAAGCCACAGATATTTTTCCAAGCCTTTTTCCTGCATTCCCATTGCCACTGTTGAGGTTGAGGCCTATCTCTTGCTTGAATACCTGCAACAGCCTTGTCCCAATAGAATGCCATTCTATTTCTCAACACTAAAGTTAGAGGGATCTTTCTGGAATCTGATCACCCTTTTCTGGTTTGTAAATTGATATTTACATCCCATTATTCTTTTTTTTTTTTTTTTTTTGTAGAGACAGAGTCTCACTTTATCGCCCTGGGTAGAGCGCCGTGGCGTCACACTGCTCACAGCAACCTCCAGCTCTTGGGCTTAAGCGATTCTCTTGCCTCAGCCTCCCGAGTAGCTGGGACTAC
>CAUYON010147354.1:0-15761 GCA_963573935.1 Arctocebus calabarensis | reverse complement strand
TGCTGTGGCATCACAGCTCACAGCAACTTCCAATTCCTGGGCTCAAGCGAGTCTCCTGCCTCTGCCTCCCAAGTAGCTGAGACACAAGTGTCCACCACGATGCCCGGCCATTTTTGGTTGCAGCCGTCATTGTTGTTTGGCGGCCCCGGTCTGGATTTGAACCCACCAGCTCAGGTATACATGGCTGGCGCCTTAACCCATTGAGCCACAGGCGCCCAGCCAGTTTTTTTGTTTTTTTTTTTTTTTGGTATGGTTGTACAGTGTGTGAAATGCTCTGAGGCAATTGACAACGCGTCAAACTAGGCTTTTTATTGAATGAAATGTATATCCCCTTTCTCATGGTTACTACCCCTTGGGTTAAAAAAGTAAAGGGTAGTAAATGTACTACCATGAGATGAGACGACGAGAGAGAAAACCAAAGCCTGGTTCCCTCCACGTTCTCACTGATTTTTTGTTTGTTTCTTTTTGCCTATGCCTGACTTTCTCTTTTCTTGACCACTACAGTCCGGTATAATCCACTGGCCTTAGTATACATAAATAGTTTATCACACAGTATCCAGATATCTGTGGATACAACTTGAATACAGCTGAGAAAAATGACCTGTACAGTTTCACATTGTTGATGAGTTTAGTGTTTCCAGGCGGATTTATACACCCATGCTGCTAGCAGTGAGGGCTCCTGCATCAAAGTGCAATGTGAGCACTCTCAGAAATGCCTGCTTTAGACTCAAAGCATATTAGAATGGGGAAAAATAATCTCAAAAGTTATCTAATCCAACTTCCTCATTTTTTCACATGAGAAATGAGGCCCAGAGAAGTGAAGTGATTTTTTTCCGAGGTCACATAGTGAATTATTAGTGTGTATGTTGGTACCCGAGGAAGAAGAGAGAGAAGAGGTAGGAAGTTTGATCACAGGCTCAAAATGACTCAACACGTGATATGGCCACCTCAAGGACCATTAGAATATTAACCTGCATTAATAAAAGTATGGAGTCCTGGTGAGGAGGGGCAATTGGTCCCATCAAACGCTGGTCAGTGTGTGCCAAGAGCATGATGTTTTGTCCTGAGTACCTATTGAACAGGAAACAGTGACAAACCCAAGTGCGCCCAGAGGGTAACAAGAGGTCTAGGAACTATAACTTAAGAACAATTGACAAGTCTATTTAGCCTGGACACCAGAGGATGTGTCATGGAAGGGATGGGAGGTGCTAGTGTCAATAATTGAAGTGCTGTCTTTATAGCAGTCGCATACCATGTGGGGTGGGGTCAGGGACTGTTTGTTTTTGCAGATCCCTGACTTCCCCCCACCCTTTTGGTCTCTTGACTTTAAAGAAGGCCCAGACTTATTTTGTGTGCCTGTGAAGAGCAATCCTAAGTTGGTACAAGTTGAAGGGTGATGGATGTGGGCTCCATATAGGTAATTTTCTAATAATTCAAGCTGATAGAAGTACCTTAAACAGATGGATATGGTAGTGAATTAATTCTTTATCTCTGGAGGTATTCAGGTATTCATTCATTCACACACTCCCTGCCAAAATAAACCATTTGTTGGCCCCATGCCATACACCAGTCATGCTAGGCACTAAAGATACAATGGTGACTAGCACAGCCACTTTCTTCAAGGATGTCGTAAGTCCTTTGGAGGTCGTATGATCCCTGATATGCAGGGATGAGATGACTGGAATTCTAGAATGTGAGGAAGATCAATACTAGCTGCTGTAGTAATAATCAAACCTAAAAATGTCTCATGGGTCAAACACGATAAGAAAAGTTTTTCTCGGTCGTAGAACATCAAAAATGGATGTTTCTGATTGTGGTGGCTCTCTTCCCAGTGGTAATTCAAGGAACAAGGCCTTTCTGTCTGGTGAGTCTGCCGTCTTCATCATGTGGTGTATGAGGCCACTCTGGGCTTGACACCTACTGGGAGGGAACATGGAGGATTGTGTGGGGACGGTTTTATAGTCTGAACCTAAGAGTGCTGCACGTATGCTCTGCTCACATTCTATCCACTGAAATTCAGCCACACAGCCACGTCTAACTGAGAGGGAGGCTTAAATACAGCTGTTTTCCTAGCACAAAGAGGGATGAGGCTTTGATACCTGGCTAGCAAACCCTTCACCATACTATCCAACTCTGAGATTCTATGATTATGGTGGTAGACCCAAGACAGTAATGGAAGGGGTGCTCCATTGATTTATTTTTCAAATGTCTTTTTCTTTTATCTCCTTAACTGACTAATAAAATTCATATATGTATATATGGTGTACAACATGATGTTTTAATATGTGCATACATTGTGGAATGTCTACATCATACTAATTCATGTATATTATGTTACTCAAGTACTTCCCATTTTTTGTATGTGAGAAAGGAATTTGAAAATTTTCTTTTTTTTTGAGACAGAGCCCCAAGCTGTCACCCTGGGTAGAGTGCTGTGGCATCACAGCTCACAGCAACCTCCAATTCCTGGGCTCAAGCGAGTCTCTTGCCTCTGCCTCCCAAGTAGCAGGGACTACAGGCACCCGCCACAACGCCCAGCCATCGTTTGGTTGCAGCCGTCATTGTTGTTTGGCGGGTCTGGGCTGGATTCGAACCCACCAGCTCAGGTGTATGTGGCTGGCGCCTTAGCCCATTGAGCCACAGACACTGAACCGAAAATTTTCTTGTTTAATGCCAGCGTCATCATGTCCTATGTTTATACTAACCGTTTTTCTATTGAAGGCCTTCTATTCGAGATATATTGTTAAAAAAAAAAAGCAAGTTAGAGACTAGACTGTGCTACTTTGTATGTGACAAGGGAAATAACAATATCGACGTGTATTTGCTTGCATAGATGATGACACACTGGGAAGATACTCAAGAAATCATGGCGACCAGGGCAGTGGGGACAAAGGGAGGACCGAGACATCAGTGGGAGCCACACTTCATGGAGGCCTTTAAATACTGTGTTATTATTGGCTTATTTCTAAAAAATATATACTTTTCTTTTTGATTTTTTAGAGAGAGCACCTCACTCAGTTGCTTGGGCTGGAGTGCAGTGGTAATCATCGCTCACTGCAATCTCAAACTCCTGGCAAGCGGGGCTTGCAGAGCAGCTTGGGACTATAGCTGCGTGCCACCACACCTGGCAAACTTTTTTTTTTTAAGTTTTTGTAGAGAAGGGGTCTTGCTATTGTCCAGGATGTTCTTGAACTCCTGGCCTCAAGTGATTCTCCTACCTTGGCCTTTCAGAGTGCTAGGATTACTGGCATGAGCCATCATGCCTAGCTAAAAATATATAATTTTTAAAAGCCTTTCTTTTACTAGGTGTGGTGGCTCACAGCTATAATCCTAGCACTCTGGGAGGCTGAGGTGGGAGAATCATTTTAAGTCAAGAGTTTGAGACCAGTCAGAGCAAACTCTTCCTATTATAGAAGAGTTTTTCATGACTAACCTCTTTTTGTTTTCAAATGAAGAAAGGATGAGAATGGAACGATTTGAAGGTGAGTAGGACATAACTTATGAGTCTGAAGCAAAAATAGTCATAAATATGGTGCCTTTTCTGTTATAACTAGCCTGTACTAGGTTAATTAGAATTTTCAAAAGAAAGGAAAAGAATAATAATGCAACAGATTGGTTTATGTGGAATCATCTAAAGTCTCAGAGTGCTTTTATAGCCAATATCTTCGTTTATTTTTATAACATTCCTAATAACTATGTACCCAATGCTTAAATTAACTTTCTGTTTTATAAGATATTGCTAGAGCCAAGAACAAGAGTAAATCATCTACAGATTCATATTAGACTTATAGACCTACCCCCTTGATTTCTGGGTAACATGATCATTGGAAGTATGTGATTAAAAAAAAACAACCCTGTATGTTTTGTAGTATTTTTTTCACAAATATTTTCTCATTTAATATTCCCATGAGACATGTGAATTAATTGGATATTGTATTATCTCAACCTCAGAGATGAAAAAAAAAATGTTGGCTACTATAAATAAAGTTAAAAGGGTAATGGAGGAAGGGAGACTGTCCTTAACATATAAAGTGCTATTCAAATGAATAATTAAAAGGCAAATACCCAAATAGAAATATAGGCAAAAGACATAAACAAAAAATCATAGGGGTGTCAATAATAATCAAATAAACATTAAAAAATGTTTTTCTCCCTCAGATGAAGGCAGATAAAAAGAAAAATATGTAATATTGACAAAAGCCTATAGAAATAGGACCATCACCATTTTTATGATAGAGATATGTTGGCAAAACCATTCCAGAAGAAAATTTGGAAATATGTTAAAACTTTAAGCATATTTGTACACTATAACCTGTAACTTCATTTTACTAATGTATCTTAATAAATATTCAGAGAAATGTAACAATTTGTGGCAAATGATAGTAATATAAGCATTTTTATGAGTTCTTGGATCAAATAACATAGGAAGGAAATGTGATACCAAGCTATCACTAAAGAACTAGCTAAGAGCTAAAGGAAAAATCTTACTATCCAATGTTAAGTAAAAAAAAGATTAAAAAAATACATTTACATGGAAGGAGCTGGAACATATTCTTCTTAGCAAAGTATCTCAAGAATGGAAGAAAAAGTATCCAATGTACTCAGCCCTACTATGAAGCTAATTTATAGGTTTCATATGAAGGCTATAACCCAACTAGAGCACAGGAATATAGGGGAAGGGGCAAGGGAAGGGGGAGAGGGGAGGTTAGGGTGGAGGGAGGGTAATTGGTGGGGCCACACCTACAGTGCATCTTAGAAGAGTACAGGTGAACCTTACTATATGCAGAATACAAATGTCTTCATATAATAACTAAGAAAATGCCATGAGTTCAGGTTGTATATGAAACCAGCACATTGTACCCCTTGATTGCACTAATGTACACAGCTATGATTCAATAATAAAAAAAAAAGTCAGTGATATGGTCGCATTTCATGTTCTTCTACTTAAAAAATATTTGGTTCTTAGACTATTACAATGAATCTCACATTCCCTGTGTTAAATATTTGTTTGCCACAGCTACGAATGAAGATTGATACAGGTGTGTAGTACCGGCAGTTCAAATACCACAAGTACACTGCTGAAATGGAAAAATTACTCATGGTAAAGTTTCCAAAAACACACAGCACAATTTTCTCTCACTTGACTTAGTTATTGCCTTTGTGGAAAATTTCAGTGTATGTTAAAACACGACAAAAATACTATGTGTTTATATTTTTAAAAAAGTAGTGCTAGGTTCAGATCACAATGAATAGGTTTTTTGTTTTTGTTTTGATTTTTAATGTATGTAAACTTCCAGGGGAATGTGCAAAAAGACATGAGGTCACAAAGCCATTCTTCATCCTGCAGGACTTCCAGAGCATCATAGGAGGCCTATCCTGGTTTTTGTCCCCTCAATGAGTGCTATCATTAGTATCACCAAAACACCCTCACAAACATCCAACAAATCCAGCAGAGACAGTAAGACCTCCACTAAAACCCACTATCTAAGTAGAAAGGATTTTTTACGTGCTTTTAGATTTTAATAGCAGAAATGTATTGCCTAAAACAGAGTTAGCAGGCTATCATGTGCTCATTCCTAAATAATTTTAATATAAAAAATATATTTAATCTCTTTAAATCATTTGTAGCCAAGTTGTAGTTAAAGTCACCCAATCCCATGAAGACATGCTTAGGTAGATAGTCATCTGCTGATATGTTATGACTATAGTTTACTACAAAGAAAGTATTTTAAATAGCAGCCAAAGACTTGTCCTATGAAAACAATATTTGCTTATTCTTGCCTGGGATTGGATTTAAACTACTGAGCCCAAAGTGAAAACTCAAACATTGTGCTATTCAAACTCTAAGTACAAAAGCTTCATATTTGTTTTAACATATTATTCTTACTATTTTTGGAGTCACTTTTTAGATTATTCAACCTCAGTGTTCCAGTCCTGCATGATTTCATAAGTTTGCATTTTCATTTTTTACTTAGCCATCGAAACTGTGGAGTCATTCTTACATTCGGATAACTCTTCCCCAACATCCTTGATGTTTTCTGCCTTTGCTTCTGTCTAGCTCTTATTTTCTCCCCCATCATCCCTATACAATGATTAGGCCTATTTTTAAAAAATATTTTTAAAAGAGAAGATGACACACAAATTCATTTGTTGAAATAAGTTACCACCAAATAAGTAAATTTGGACCTCAGTATGGGTTCAAAAACTGTACTTGATTAAGAAATTAGAAAACAAATTGGTCAGTTTAAAAAGTTATACATAACTTGGTAATCAAAATGGTTACTATGGTAAAGTGCTATCCATTCTATGTTGTAGATTAACAACTGTTTGGCAAAAGCTTACATAAAAATTAAATACTTATAACATCTAACCCACTCCTATGTATCTACCCAAGTGAATTGAAAATGCAAGTTCACATACACAAAAAATAATCAAGACAAACGTTTATAGCAGCTTTATTCATAATCATCCCACTAACCAAAATATCCTACAACAGATGAGTGGGAAAACAATTTATGATACATTTACTCAGTGAAAAAAAGGAAGAACTGTTTACTCATCCAACAGCGTGAATTTAAGTGCATTTTTCTTTTCTTTTTTTTTTTTTTGTTGTTGCCTTTGCCACTGCTGTTTTAGCTGGCCAAGGCTGGGTTTGAACCCACCACCCTCGGTATATGGGGCCAGCACCCTACCCACTCACCTACAGGCGCCACCAGGTAAGTGCATTTTTCTATGTGAAAGAGCAAAAAAGCTACTCATATGATCCCATTTATATGATCCAGTGAAAAGGGCATAAGTATAGGGTCAGAAACAGATCAGTGGTCACTGAGAGCCAAGATTGATCAAAAAATTGCGATATGTCATCATTGCACATATAGAGGCCCAAAAAGCAAGATCTGGAGAAATTTTATCTTTGCAAACGCAGGTGCATAAGAAGAATATCGCTTTATTGAGGAAGTTTTAATGTATTTATGTACATACACAAAGTCAATATTGTGATAATGCATTTTTGTGGAGTCAAATTTGCAAAAATGCATAAAACAAATTAGAACTCTCTAAAAGTCTCTACAAACTTTATACCTCCAGAGTTGGAAATGATGTGAAAAAGAAATACAGAGCAGAGAATATTGTAAAAAAAAATAGTGCTAATAATTCTGATAAGTTAAAATTAGGAGGAAAACCCCTGAAACATGAAAAAGAAAAAAGTTAAAAATAAAATTTGATGCTTAAGAAAGTATATTAGTGGGATAGATTTTAGGCAATTGCAGAGATAGTCCAAAGAGCCGGCCGACTCTCACAATCATTAGCTCTATTTTCAAGCCTTGCATCATGATAAATAGCTGATTTTTTTTTTTCATTTAGAACATAACTCTCCTCAGAGAATAGATTCACATTCATTTCTACATGGCACTGCTCTTTTTGAACCTCCTCTATGATTCAATATACACTTACAAGAGCATTCCCTAATAAATCTTCCCGCCCTCTGTTTAGGGATTTTGATCTTTCAGGATTTAGACTTACGGGATTATATTAGTCAAGACTGTCCCTTTCAGTATTATGATCTAAACCTCTCTGGAAAAATAGTTATTTGAATGATCATTGTAAGGCTAAAGGAAACAGAAGCTCTATATAAACATTGTATGCTAGTTGCTAAATGTGTTATTCACAGGATATGAGTTAGCAATTCTGAAAGTGGTCTACATTTTAAACAAGTAAATAAATTGTAGATAATGGGAGTCACGTTTCTCACTGTCAGAGAAAGAAATAACAAATAAGCAAGGGAGAAAAACAGAATGAACCCCATAGTACTGGATTAGAGTCAGAAATAGTCATATGAAATCATTTAAAAATATATACAGATAGATGCAGAAATATGATACACATGTATATTTTCTAGCTATGTCCACTGAACACACTCAGCACACCAAAAGGTGTATCTAACCCTATTTCCCAATAAAACGAATCAAGCATTCTTAAAAAATGACTGACACTGGAGCTGGTACAGGCAATATACAGCATGAGCCTGGAACCTTTGTAGTGCCAGAGTAAAGAAGTGCTAAGAAAAAGATGAGAGTATGTCAAACAGTCTCAGGAGCGGACCTGAGAAAGCTCCCTAGGGCACTGTTGGAATAATTTGTGTTACAAATTAAAAATAGAAGTTTATAATCCAAAGAATAACATACATATCCATGTGTCTATAATGATATAAATAACTGAATAAATAACTGGGAGAAGGGATAAATCTCCTTTACAGAAAATTTTCAAAAAATAAATTAGGAATGAGGGAAATCAGAGAGTCATCACTGGAACATCATCATAATAACTGCTATGTGCAAGATCCACTAATGAATGCTAAAGCTAGTGGGTGAAAGTTTAGGAGAAACTTAGATACATAGTATTTGTATAGCCTCAATGTAGCACCTTCAGAATATTTATGAAGCACTGTAGGAATTTTAACAAATGCCCAGAAATTATTTGTTACTTTTCCCTCTAGAATGGAGCTTAATTACCCTTCCCTTGAGTGTGGGCTGGACTCAGTGACTTGATTCTAGGAACTGTGGTATAATGAGAAATATATATTTGGTCTTTGTTCCCAGTTCTTGGCACAAAGCTCCCCAAACCATTAGAATTTCATGAGCAATAAGGGTTATAGGAGAGTCTTTTGTTCACATGAGGTAACTCTTAGCAGGCCCCTGCATAGATTCAGGATGGGTGCTGGTCACCTGAAAGACCATGTCTTGATTAGAAAGGCAGAATTTCCAGGCCCCACCCAACCTTCATAGAGGGGAGAGGAACTAGAGATTGAGTTCAATCACCAAGGGCCAATGATTTAATCAATCATATCTATGTAATGAAACCTCCATAATAACCTTCATATGAAGTTCAAAGAGCCTCTAAGTTGGTGGACACATAGAGGCACTGGGAGGATGACACACCTGGGAGGACATGGGAACTCCATAATCCTTTATCCATACTTTGCCCTATGCACCTCTTCCATTTTGGCTTTATAATAAGGTAGCACCAGTTAGTAACGTGGATTCCTGAGTTCTGTGAGCTGTTCTAGTGAATTGTGGAACCTGAGAAGAGAGTTGTGGGAACCCCCAACTTATAGCCAGTTGTTCAGAAGTCCAGGTATAAACCTGGGACTTGCACCTAGCATCTGACTGGGAGTTGTCTTGAGCCCATCATTTGTGGGGGCTGTGCTAACTATGGGAGCTGTGTCAGAACTGAATTGAACTGCAGGGCACTGAGTTAGTGTCACAGTTGGAAATGTGCAGGAAAACACCATGCATGTGGTTATTTTTTTTTTTTTTTTAAAAAAGAACTTTCAGGAATAGAGAATGGAACAAAAATTATAACTTTACAATGGAAAAATCCGGTTGACACCACCCTCACCAAGTGATCAATGTTCACATCACCAAGAATAAGTCATGCTGATATCATGTGCTCTGTTTACAATATCACTGAAAGGGCATTCACTCCTGTGAATTTATTTTCCAAAATCCATAATCCCAGGTAAGCATGAAGAAACCACAGGTAAACTCAACTGGAGGGACATTACACCAAAACACCTGCCTAGTGCTCTTCAAAAGTGTCAAAGTTATAAAAAATATGGGAAGACTAAAAAGTGTCACAGATTGGAAGAAGAAAAAGAACACATGATGACCAAATGTACAGGAAGCCAAATCATAGCCTCTGCAACCATTGCCCAGAATGATTGGGACTTGCCTAATGACCTCCAACCTCCCTAGTTTTGTCCCTTCCAACTCAGGACCAATGAGATGACCCCAAATGTGCTTCCCAAACCAATCACAGAAGATGCCTTCTTTCCTGCAAGCCCACTTCCAGCTTCTGCAGGCCAACAAATGCCAATCAGACCACATGCAAGGCCATCCCTTTTCCACTTGGCAGGGTTTTCACTCCTCTGCCTGCCTCTGAGTCTCTGCCAAGTGCAAGGTATAGTGCTGATTCCCTTGCTGTAGCAAGCTCTGAATAAACAGCCTCTATTTGTTCTCACTTGGTTGTTTATTTCTACAGAAGCAAACCCACTTTATAAAACAAAGCTTTATCAGAAATTAGATGAAACACTGCCCAAGTGCTATGTAATCAGTAATGTAAGAAACTTCGGGCATAACAAATCAACATTAGAAAGGAAATTGATGAAGGCTCCCTATGCTGCAATTCCTTTTCAAAACCACAAAAACCCTTTTGAACTTTTTGTATTCTCCTAACTAATGTCATCATTATTTCCACACTTGCTGTTCAGTGAAACAGGTACTACCTTGTCAAGTGAGACTTCCTTTCATCATGTCTGAATTATTCACTGCGTATTGTTACCACTGACAGAGATTTTTTTTTTTCTGTTACTTGGAAACTAGACCTGGCTGTTATTACAACCCCCTATCCTGGAAGAGCTCCTTGGGGGTGGGAGGAGACAGGCAGGATGGAAAAGCAATGGAGAATGCAGAGGAAGAGGAGGAACTGAGAATAGTTAAAGTTAACTTTTCCTGAAAAGATGCAATGTTAGTTATGGATTGTCTCCAAAGACTGATAAAAGATTTCATTTCATAGTAATTTAACATTTTAATGGTTCTTATAAACAGTTTTCTTTCTTACTACCTGTAACAGTTTGCCAAGCTATCTGAATTTCAGAGGAAGTATTAATATGAGCTAAGTTAGCCAATGTAAAATTAAATTATTCTGACAGAACAACACCAAGCAAAATTTACTGAAGGAAGTAATAAATTAAGAAACCTTAAAAATACAATATTCACTTATAACTTCAATAAATCCCTAGGGCATGAACCAAGACAATTGAGTGAAAATGCAATATGAATTTCTCAGAAAAAGAATTTCAGTTAGGTTGAATAAAAACCTCTGTGAGAGCCAACTTCATTAGCTGGCATAACATCAAAGACTTCCTGGAGTGACTGGCTAATCTAAAACATCTTTTACAACCAATTTCCATATGGCCTAGTCATTTACTTTCATGGTTTGGGCAGAAGTCCTGAATGGAAAGCCAAGAGGATTGCTTAGAAATATCACCTTTCTTTTAGAAAAAATTTCATAATCTAATCATTAATGTGAGTTAAATCATTAATTTTTCATTTTACTTTCCTTCAGAATTTTATTTTATAGGTAATGCTGAATTCTCATGGATGTATTTTATCAAATATTGTAAAAAGAAGAAAATAAGGGCAGAATATACTGAAGTGCCAAATTCTAGCTACTTGAAAATGTGCCTTTCAAAATGCATTACTTACTATATATATTCACAGCCACATTCAGTCTACAATAGACTTCACCAACCTTGGCCTATCACTTCATGCATTTCATTGATAACAAAATCCAACTATAGTCAGACACCTCAAAGTTTCCCAGTAATAAACAGGTCTATAGAATGACCAAGAGGACTTCGGTTAGTTGTGGCCATCACCCTCAACACTGTTGGCCTTGTAAATGGGCAATAAGCCAATTGGAAGCTATGAGGACTTTCCTATCCAGGGTGGCTGCAAGCAGGCCAAGTCCACATCTATTTTCTTTCTTGCAAAGGGCTACAGCCTTGCATTTCTCTTTTTGGTTTTAATATTGAGCTCAAAAATGATCTCCTCTTACAGTAAAGGCTCATTAAGTGGCACTAACTCTTTAACTTAGAAAATATTCATTTATTGCATCTCTAATACTAATGGTAAAGTTTTTTCTTTTTCCTGGTGGATGTTTTATTATAAGGAATTATGATTTGAACATCAATAGATTCCAGAGGCATTCAGAAATCATGTCCACAAAATAGAAGAGAGTGTAAGATACTCTGTTTTTATAAATTCAGGTTGAAAAATAGTAATGAAATTTAAATTTGACAATATCATTATTTACTTATCAATTACCATATTTGGAAATATTGCCCCCTGACAAGTCTTTCCATTTTTGATCACTACTTCAGACATCTTATTGATCTGACAGTAGTGGAATTCAAAGATATCAGTGCATCCCTTTCTGTTTAGATACGAGTAGTATCAGTGTTGTCTACCCTATATCTTTTAAGGGAGAGAGACAGAAATTAGGGAAAGATGAAATTTAAGACTGAGATAACAAAATCTAGATGGCAAAAAAAACTCAATATACTTACTGTGGATTCATTATAAGTAGAATGGGAATTTCTAAGGGTCAGTATGGATAATGTTCTTACTATGCATACACAGTAGAACCTCCATAATTGACCACCTCCTTAAATTGACCTTATTTTCATAGATCAGACATGTACCTTGTATACAAATAGTATAGTAGGCCTAGTTCCCTATGTTGACCACTTCCATATATCGACCAATTTGTTACAGTTTCTTGGGTGGTCAACTTACAGAGGTTCTACTATATTCACAGGTAACAAATAGGCATTTTTTACACATTGTTTTCTAATAATAAGGTTCTTGCCTTGGAAGATGGGTCTCATGATTCATAATAACAAAAAAACAAAGAAGAAATGAATCAGAGTTTTAAGAATTGAGGATTAGAGGATAAGGAAAAAAGACTATGCTATATAGTATCAAATAATATAAATCTATGCTAGAATACTAAAGTCAAACACTCAAAAAAGTGATTTCTAGAAATGTTTTTGAAGGCATATCCTAGTATGTTTTTGATTTCTTAAACACAGAATTACACTTTGACCAAGAGTTGAAAACTTCTCCCAAATCTCAGTAATAAAATTTCCCATGACCCTTGTTTCCTCATCTTGTTTGCATTTAATTCTATTAAAAACCTATGGTCAGTTGACATTAAAGGTATTGGGATCTTTTGCAGAATAGTAATTATGTATCAAAGCAAAGACATCAAAACTGGGATGTTCAGAAAACTATTTAAATGAAAAAAAAATCAAAAGAAAAGGGTCTTTGAAGTCCTAAACATGCATTAAGATAAAAATAATTGATCTAATAAATTCATTACATAGACTGCAGACAGTGAATAAAAGCTAATGGCAGACAGTTAACACAGTCAATTTCAGACTCAACTACCTGGTTGAGCAATGTATATTCAATAACATAGGCAGTGACTTAGAAAGTGTTTACTGGTTAACTTTCTCCCAAAAGCTTGTTTTGAAATGTAAATCATAGAAGGCCAAATGAATACTTTTTTTCATTGGTTGAGAATTCATTTTATCTTCTGTTCATTTAAAATATGCCTCACACGAAATACTATTTTTAGTCTCTTCCCCACTATTAATGATATTTTTAAAAATTAGATATAACGACACAAATTTTGTAACTAAGCAAGAATAATTGGAAGTCAAAAGCCATTTTCTCAGGGCTTTCAGAAGGGAGGGGTCCTCAGTAGACACTGAGGAGGAGGGCTGCCTGGAGCCCAAGTGTGCCAATCACTCTGCGAGGCAGCTTAAGGGCCATAGGCAGTACATGGCAAGAGGAAGTCTGTGTGGCTATCCGAATCATCCCTCAGATTAAGGCCTGTGATAGCAGTCCACCCTGAATGATTAAGGAATGGAAGCATTCAGATATTTAACCATACTACATATACTGCCAACGTTCTCTTATCTTGTGTCCATCATCTCTAGTTTTACCCTTCATGCCTTGTTTGCCATGAGCAGCATCATAGAGTGAGCAACTGTGCAGAGGTGATGAATCATGAACAGGTGCTGACTTCAAGGTTTATAGGACAAGAGCCAAAGAAGGGCGTCAGGCAAGTTTTATTAGCCCTCTTACGACACCTTGAGAAGATCCATCTGACCTTCAGAAGAATGAAATACTAGTAAAAACCATTGGCTGAAATTTAAGTTTTACTTAATTGAGTCCCTAAATGTCCTGTTATATCAGAGGGATGATCCCTCAGGCCGGTAGCCACAAAGAAATCAGAGAGAGTTAGGACCAACACCAGTGAGCAGTTCACCATCTTCCCTCTGTGACAGCAGGTGTATGGTGGAGTGTCAAGGTACTGTTGGTACAGGACAGGCCCCCTCTTTAGAAGGAAAAAGTAGATTCTCAGACAGCAAAGACTCTAAACAGATAAGGTGGTCATTCAAAGAAGGCAACCTTAGGGTGAGATCACACTTGAGGCGCATCTTTGAAGGGTCAAAAGAAAACCATTAAATCTAGAACACAAATGTTTTCACGCAGTAAATGAATCTCACAAATGTTATGTCAAGCTGATGGATGAAAATATCTCCGATTGTGTATGAAGCCCGCACACTATACTCCATGATTGAACTAATGTATACAGCTATGATTCAATAAAAATATATATATATAAAGAAAGGACGAGGAAATGTACAAAAAAAAATAAAGAAGGTAACCTTGATGTGTACTTCTGCTCTACTGTCACCGCCATATTTAAGCATAGACTCACAATGGAAGAACAAAAAGGTGCAAAAGAGAAAGGTGTGAAGAGATGGCAAAAAATAGAAGTCTTTTTTTAATCCTATTTGTCTGTTACCAAATCTCTTTTATTTCACCAGTATTTACTGACAAAGATTTTTTTGCTTGGCTAAACTTTAGTCAGGCTTCTGAACTTCCTCTTAGACTCATCTATGCTCTTTGTTGGAAAATCTAATTTTAGTAAAGAACTCTGCTAAGTCAGTTTAACTAGAACTCCCTAATCCTTGATGTTTGTTCTTAGTAGTTTTCTATCCACTGATCCCTAAACTGCTCAATAGCTATAAATTCTCACTGGCCTGTGCTATGTTCAGAGTTGAGTCCACTCTCTCTTCTGCACTACAAGACCATTACACTGGTTCCTTGACCTTTCACAGTGACCTTGAATAAAGTTTTCCTATGTGTTTTAATTGTTTTCTTTAACATTACTCATACGAAGCAGTACATATAAATTGTATATTCAAGTACTTTCATGCTTGTTGACTTGGCACATGATAATAGACTTTAAAATTAAATGGTTTACTGTGTTCTTAGCAGTGCAGAAGCTTTTTAGTTTGATCAGGAAGGAATTGGCCTGAGTGAATTTTTTCTGAGGAGGACTCCCCAGGCAATTGAAGCAGTATCAAAAATACATTACTGGGACCTGATCAAACTAAAAAGCTTCTGCACTGCTAAGAACGTAGTAAGTGTAGCAGGCAGACAGCCCTCAGATGGGAGAAAATATTTGCAAGTTTTGCCTCTGACAAAGGTTTAATAACCAGAATACACAGAGAACGCAAACATGTCAGCAACAAAAGGACAAGTGATCCCATCTCAGGGTGGGCAAAGGACTTGAAGAGAACTTCTCTAAAGAAGACAGGTGCAAGACCTATAGGTACATGAAAAAATGCTCACCATCCTTAATTATCAGAGAAATACAAATCAAAACTACTTTGAGATATTATCTAACTCCAGTAAGATTAGCCCACATAACAAAATCCCACAACCAGAGATGCTGGCGTAGATGTGAGAAAAGGGAACACTTCTACATTGCTGGTGGGAATGCAAACTATGTTCCTTTTGGAAGGATGTTTGGAGAATACGTAGAGATCTAAAAATAGACCTGCCATTCGATCCTATAATTCCTTTACTAGGTATATATCCAGAAGACCAAAAATCACATTGTAATAAAGAATTGTACCAGAATGTTTATTGCAGCCCAATGCATAAATGTTGAAGTCGTGGAAGAAGCCCAAGTGCCCATCGACCCACGAATAGATTAATAAATTGTGGTACATGTATACCATGGAATACTATGCAGCCTTAAAGAAAGATGGAGACTTTACCTCTTTCATGTTTACATGGATGGAGCTGGAACATATTCTTCTTAGCAAAGTATCTCAA
>CAUYON010147353.1:0-21437 GCA_963573935.1 Arctocebus calabarensis | reverse complement strand
TTGAAGGATTGTTGTGAAAATCAAATGAAAAACACTTAGAAAAAGTTTTTTGGGAAGTGGAACACATTATTCTTAGTAAAGCGTCACAAGAATGGAGAAGCATGAATCCCATGTACTCAATTTTGATATGAGGACAATTAATGACAATGACCTGTTTGGGGTGGGGAAAGGGGGAGCAGAGAGAGAAAGAATGAGGGAGGGGTGGGGAAAGGAAGAGCAGAGAGAGGTAAGGAGCGAGGGGGGTGGGGTCTTGGTGTGTGCCACACCTTTTGGGGGGCAAAACGTGATTGTAAGAGGGATTTTACCTAACAAATGCAATCAGTGTAACCTGGGTTCTTGTACCCTCAATGAATCCCCAACAATTTAAAAAGAAAAGTTTTTTTTGTGTTTGTTTCTTTTTTGTCTTTCAGGTTAAAAAAAACCTTTGTGGTTTGGAAATTTAAGTAGTATTACTCTGGGAATGAGTTGATCGCAAGAGGAGTGTGGTAGGTTGAATAATGGCCTCCCAGGCTATCCAGGTCCTAATCCCCAAACCTGTGAATGTTACTTAATATGGCAAAAGGGACATTACAAATGTGATTAAGTTAAGGACCATGAGACAGTGAGATTATCCTAGCAGGCTCTAAATGTAAACGCTAGAATTCTTGTAAAATGGAGGAGGAGAGAGAGGTTTAGCACAGAAGAGGGGCAATGTGGCTGCTGAAGCAGGATGCTACATGCTGGCTTTAGAGATGGAGGAAGAGGTCATGAGCCCCATAAACCAAGGAATGCAGCTTCAGAGGCTAGCAAACGGAGGAAAACAGATTCTTTCTTAAGGGCACTGCCCTGCAAACACCTAAATTATGACTCAGTGAACTTGATTTTTGGACTTCTGACCTCTGAACAGTGAGAGAATAAATGTGCGTTGTTTTAGGCCACCAAGCATATGGTAATGTGTTCCAGCAGCCAGAGGAAGTGTGGGGAAGGTTCCGTATGTCACTCCCACCGGTCCAGCAGGTAGCGGTGTGGGTGAAGGTGTAGCTGTAATTCCCATCCTACCCCAGAGAATCATCCTGCTCACTCTTCATCTGCTGTCCTCAGGGGAAGTAAGCACATTTGTATTATCCTCACCCCCATGGAGGCCAGTCTTTAACCACATACTCATGAGGAATTTACACTGTGTTTCAAGAACAACAGAAAGAATGTCTCAGGGGTTTTATGGGCTAATGGAAGTAAATCAACAAGTTCGAAAATGAAATCATAAATATGCACTGAGAAAGCTGAATTGAGGAACCCCAAAGGCTAGCCCCAGTTCCCTGCTGGTATTAAAATTAACTTAATGATGAACTGCATTGCTTCTTGTGTCAGGACTCATATCCCAAAACCAGCAATAGGATTTTTATTGTTGTTGTGGACTCTGTATTTATATTATTATATTATTTGGTATTGTCTGTTCCACTAGTACAGTAGTCCTCAACTGGAGGCACTTTTGACCCCCCTCCTTCTCATTTAGAAATATCTAGAAATTTGGAAATATCTAGGAAAAAGAAGAAAAGAAACATTGCTTTGTTTATTTATTTGTAACCAGAACTATTTCTCATTTGGAAATACCTAGAGACATTTTTGATTGTCACAACTTGGGGGTGCTCCTGGAATCTAGTGAGCAGAGGCCAAGATTGTTGCCAAATATCCTGCACCTCATAAAACAGCCCTCACAACAAAGAAAATATCTTTATCAAAATCAGAATACATAATGAAGAAAAATCCCCTTTATCTTACTACTTCTGGTGGTGGAAGAATTATCTGGCAGAAAATGTCAATAGTACTGAGGTTGAGAAACTAATATTCTTATGTGAGGACATTATAAAAGTATTAGAAAATACAGATAAGCATAATCAAGAATAATCATTGGCCAGGAATAGTGGCTCACTCTTATAATTCTAGCACTCTGGGAGACTGAGGCAGGAGTTAGGAGGTTAGGAGTTTGAAACCAGCCTGAGCAAGAGCAAGAACCTTGTCTCTACGGGGGTTCCCTAGATGGGAATTGTGCAGTGCACCTGCAGTCCTAGCTACTTGGGAGACTGACGCAGGAGTATCACTTGAGCCCAAGAATTTAAGGTTGCTGTGAGCTATGATACCATTGTACTCTAGCCTGGGACAACAGAGTGAGATGCTGTCTCAAAAAGAAAAAAAAGAAAGAAAGAGAAAGAAAAGAATAATTATTAGCCATAATTCCACTATGCAGAAATAATAACTATGGAAAACTAAAAATTTATGAAAAGAAAATATCTTCATCAAAATCAGAATACATAATAAAGAAAAAGTCCCTTTATCTTACTACTTTCAGTGCCGGTGAGTGACCTGTCCTCATTTCTTCAAAGCCGTCAGAATGTATGGAAACCTGTTCAACTTTTTCAGATTCCAGGAAAATGTATCATTTTGTATTTGAGTAGGTTGTCAGCTTCTATTGTAATGAAACTGAATGAAACACAAGAAAACTCTTGAAATCATTAACAATCTGTCTCAGAAATCTTGGGGGGAGCCTAGCCTGACACCATTTTTCTGGGGAAAAATTTGACAGATTATACTGAGAACCTTTTAAAAGTTCACATTCTCTGAGTTGGCAATTTTACTTCTAAGAATTTATGCTAAATAAATAATCAGACAAATGTGCAAAGATGTTTTGTAAGTTGTTCACTGCTGTGCTATATTGTTTTTCATTGTGAAGAATGGGAAAGATCTAAATTGGAAACGACTAACAAATTTGGATTAGGTTGATTACATTCTAGTATACCTATGCAATAAAATACCAGGAAGTCATTTAAAAGGCAATGTTCTTCAACTCCATCCAGCTATAAAGTTCCATCTTATTTTTTATGGCTGAATAGTACTACAACTTATTAATACATTCATGTGTTGATGGGCAATTGAAATAAAAAATGAAAGGAAAAGGAAATGACAACGTAAACCTATATAATCTTTTCTTATATAGGTTATATATAACCTAATGATTATATAGGTATACGTTGTCATATGTTGTCTCATCACATGAGAAGATATTCATAAATATCCTAGATATGTCAAACTGTGGGCCCAGAGGCCACATGCTGACTTTGTGAGGGCTTTTTTTGCTTATCTATGGTGTTAGATAACACAAAAAGTAGGCATGGATCTTTTTTCTTTGTTAGTCGCTCTCATTAGCATTTGTTTATTTAATGTGTGGCTCAAGACAACTCTTCTTCTTCCAATGTTCAGCAGAGAAAAAAGAAAAAAAGCTTAAATACCCTGGTGATATAGTCAGTGAAAACTACAAGGAAGACCTGGAAGGGCTACTGTGTTAACACCATGAGTGATTGCCAGCAAGCACGGGGCCGTAGGGATGGAGCTCACTGGGAGAAGGGTCAGAAGAGGAACCTACCCTCTCCTGGGAGCAGTGTGCTTGGGCCATTGTACAGTTGGATGCACTTGGGGACCATGTTCTAACAGAAGGACCTCACCTCCTGTTGCTTTCCTTTTTAATGGGCCACCAGAAGTGACTTTGTCACTGGGTAACAAATAGTTTGCATTCAGATGCTAAGCAAGAGCTGTGTTTAGGTGAAGCTCTTTAGGGAACTTTGTGAAGCACCTGGAGTCTTTGGCACCCCTGCCACAACAGGCTTACATGGGCCAGCACACTCCTGAGTTCTTCACATGTAGTCACCAGCAGCCCAGAGTCTTAAGCAGCCTGCCTTCCCTTGCTCACTTAATCAAAGCAGCTGGCTTTATCCAGTCTTCAAATGAGCGACTGAACCATACGATCTCTACGGACCCTTTGAACTCTAAGTATTTTATGATTCTAATATTTTAATTACTGTTGAAGGCAATTTCTATTGTCACAAATGACTTGTACATTTCCCTGAGGTTCCATTGACTGTAGTAGTGAGGTTCCCTGGCTATAAATCATCAGACCACTAGGGGGGTGCATCTCAGAATTAGATACCATTTTCCTGTTCTTCTCCCTCCTTTTCCTAGGTTTTCTCTCTGCCTCTCAGAATGTTTATGTGGCTTAATTAACTCAGATCAAGTCAAGTGCTTTCAAGAATTGGAGAGTAAAGTCAGTGTCTTGCTATGAATAATAGCTCATTGGAAACTCAAATCACTCACTGTGCAATTAGCAGAAGATACTCGTCTTGCCAATGTGTAACTTGAAGCCCATTAGTTCTAATGTGCAACAACTGCTCTGAGGAAATAAATGGTGGTCCAAGGGAGGAACTCACCTGAATTCCCTGAGGCCTTTGCATAAATATTTGAAGATGCGTTTAAGGTTGAGTGAGGGAATTTAGGGAAATGAAATTCCTTACAGGTATAAAATGAATTATTTTGGGAGGAGTCATAATCTGGTTGTGTGGGGTACCTGTGATGCCTGGGGGAAATACCCTTCTCTAATCTCTTCTCAAGGGTGTGATAGGTGGAGGATGGTGGGGGGGGAGTCACTCAGGCCCCTTAGGGTGAGGCAGTTTAACTTTTTCTGGCTCCAACTCCCAGAAGCACATCCAGGTGCTGGAGAATATCAGGAAAAGACTTGACCTGCTTGCAAAAATTTCAAACATTGGAAAGCTGTATATATTTCTCATTTTCCAGATTAATATTCCTAGGGAAGATTAACTATAGAAGAGGAAAAGCAAGGGAAAAAAACACTGCTTTGTTTATTTATTTGTACCCAGACCTGTTTCTCATGAAGTCCTGCCTGTGGATGGAACCACTGATGGACAGTGAGAAGGCACGGGTGGAGCTGGGAGGGGCAAGTTCGTTTTCTTTTTCTCTGTGAGCCCCAGCGAGGGGAGCAAGTATTTCGCCTATTTTCCATCCGTCTTTTCCTCACTCCACTCCATGCTTTGGAAAGGCTCCTTTGCAATCCACTTTTCCTCCTGAGTGTAAAGAGAAGGGGCCATGGAAACAGCTTTAGTTTCCTCTACTGCTCTGCTTTTCGGGAGCTCTGTGGTCTTGGGTGAGTTATAGAACCTCAGCTCTTCCATTTTATTGTCTGTACAATGGGGAAAATATCTAATTCCTAGGTGTCAGTCATGGTGGTTAGAAGGGGCAGACATAGTGACTGTATATGACGTCCTTAGGAGTATGCTGGCCCATGTAGGCCTGTACTGGCACCTGCAGGGACATGCGTGGGTGCCTTGCCCACCCTGGCAATGGCTATAGTTTATGGAGTGCTGTTGATGTGTCTGCTCTGTGCTAAGCACTTCACATCTACTGTTTCATTTACTCATCACAGCAATACTCTGGGGTAGGAATATTCAGTCCTCATTTTAGAAATGAGGAAAGTGGGGCATGGAGAGGTTGAGAAACTTGTACAAGGTCATACTGTAAGTTGGACACCAGAGTTCAAGCTCTTAATTTATTAGGCCTAAGTTGCTTTCCCTCCTCTGTAACTTCCCACAGGTCTCAAAGTTACCTTTCTCCAATTATGATTTTAACTTGGAGGAGGCAAAGCATTTGTAGCTGGCCTGCAGAGAAAGTCTCCACTGCCAAATTCTCAGTATCTTGTGATTCAGAATGGAGAGGTTGCAAGACACCTCAATTCATCACTCTTTGTGCTCTTTGACCCCTTTTGTTTTTGACTGACAGTTCCCATTTGAGCACTGAATTGAGGGCTTGGTGATACTATTCATGTCTGAGAACTAATTCAAGTGGTTCTGATTTAATTTTTATCAGAGTCTATTCTGAAAAGCCTGAGATAACTTTTGTGCTCCAGAAATTAACTTCTGGTAGCCACAATGAAAAGAGTTGGAATGACAAAGTGACACCAGTTGGGAGAAATGCTGAAATTACTGGACTCCCTGATGGGCATCCCTGCTTGTGTGATTCTTGTATTTAATGATTCTACAAATGATACGAGTTTAACATAGAAAATTTGGAAAGCATAGAAAAATATAACTACTTCAATAATAGTGCTCCTACTACTCTGAGACAATCACTGTGGCATAGGGATTTGTTTCTAGCTCTCTTTCCAATAGTTCTAATAAATAGTTGAGATCTTTGTAACACACATTATATATATTCCCATTTTTTATTGAAACATATAAAAACATTAAATTATAAATTGTGAAAACACAAATGTAAATACCTGCATAATACTGCATCAAGTGGAAGGGACATTTTAAAATTATTTATTTGTTTATTTTTAGAGATAGGGTCTCACTCTATCATCCAGGCCAGAGTGCAGTGGCCCAATCTAGCTCACTGCAACCTTGAACCCTTGGGCTGAAGTGATCCTTCCACCTCAGCCTCCCAAGTAGCTAGGACTACCTGTGGATGCTACTACAATGACTAATTTTTTGTTTATCATAGAGAAGGGATCTTTCAACATTTCTGAGGCTGGTCTCAAACTCTTGGCCTCAAGTGATCCTCCTAACTCAGCTTCCCCAAATGCTGGGATTGCAGGTGTTAGCTACTGTACCCAGCTGGAATTTACATGTTAAAGAAGGATGAAGTACACCCTATGTTAACTATCAGTCAGTTTTAAAATAGGACATTGCCAATATTTTAGAGCACCCCTGTGCTCCTACCTGAGTGCTTCCCCCTTTCATCTTGAAAGGTGACCACTTACTTTTGAGAAAATTACTCTCAACATCACCAGCTGTGGTGGACCATTACATTGTTGGTCCCCCAAATGAACTATGGGTCTCCCTGTATTCTGCCCTTGTGTAGCCCCCTCCCACAGTTACTTCAGAATTTGTCCTTAGGACTTGCTTTGGACAATGGGAGATTAACAAGTGTGGGGCAAAGAGAGAGATTTATTAAGTACTTGTGCATTAGAGTAGGTTCCTTTGACATAGACCTTCTTGGGAACTCTGAGACCACCATGCTATGAGGAAGCTCAAGCCAGACATATGGACAGGACACATGGGGAGGAGAGTTGAGGAATCTTGCTGAGAGCCAGAACCAAGGTCCCATACTTAGGGATCCAGTGAAGCTTTTCCAGCCAAATGTCCCCAGACATTTTAGCCAACCCAGATGAGGCTCCAGACATTGTAGAATGGAGATGAACCATTCTGGTGTGCTCTGAGCAAACCCCTGATCCATAGAATTATGAGCAAATAGAATCATTGTTATTTTAAGCCACTAACTTTTTTCATGGTTTGTTGTGGCAGCAATAAATAATTGAAATACAACCTATGTGAACATACCTAAACAATATATTAGTTAGTTCTGTCTATATTTGGATTGTATGTAAAATAGAAACCTTCTATATATTTTCTTGGTTATTATGTTTGAGTGACACTTCCATGTTGTTCTGTGTAGATTTGTTTCATTCATTTATTTTGATGCACAGTTTTTCACAATTATAGTAGAACCTTTGTAAGTTCACCACCCAAGGGATTGTAACAAACTGGTCAACATACAGAGGTGGCCAACTTAAGGAACTAGGCCTACTGTACTGATATATGTGGTGCATGCCTGATCTATGAAAATTAGGGTCAACTTAAGGAGGTGGTCCATGTAGGGAGGTGGTCAACTAGGGAGGTTCTACTGTATTTATTCATTCCATTGTTGATGGACATTTGGGCTGATTCCAGTTTAGAGATTTTAGAAACAGTGTTACTATGGACATTCTTATACAAGTCTCCCGGGCCCACGTATAGGCATTTCACTAGGGTATATGCTTAGGAGTGGAATTGCTAGGTTACAGGATATGTGCACAGTAAACTTCATTTAGGCATTACCAAACCATTTCCCAAAGTGGTCTCCTTTTGCAATTCCTTCTAGCAGTCTTTGCAAGTATTACCAGACTTACCAATTTGTGTCTATTTAGTAGTTGTGTGATAGTATCTCATTGTAATTTTAATGCATTTCCCTAATGATGAATGAGCCCCTTTTATATTTATGTTTATAAATATAAATTGGTCATTTGGACATTGTTTCTAAAGTGCCATTTCAAGTATTTTGCCCATTTTTCTATCGATTTGTTTGTCTTTTTCATACATGGTATTAGCTGTTCTTTGTAGGTTCTAGATATGCCTTTTGTTGATTATTATGTCTTACAAATATCTCCATTTTGTTGTCTTTTATGATACCTCTTTTGGCAATTTTAATATCAGCGAATTTATCAGTTTTTACAGTTAGTTTTTTTAAAAAATGACATATTTAAAAAATCCTTCCCCATACTAAGGTCCTGAGATATTCTCCTATATTTTCTTTTAAATGACCTGACATTTAGGGTCTCACATATTTTGAGTTTGTTTTTGTACATGGTAAGACGCTGAGATTAAAATATTTTCCATTTCCTCCCCATGGATATCCAGTTTCCCAGCACTATATACTGAAAAACTAGTTCTTTATCTCCAGATTTACAGTGCTATCTTTATCGTATATCAAATGTAGATAGGGGGGGTCTGTTCTGGGTTCTCCATCTATTATACTGATGACCTTTTCCATCATTGCTTGATATGTTGATAATCTGTCAGGGAAATTCTTTTACCTTATTCTTCTTTAAGAGTTTCTTGGTTATTTTTTGTATTTCTATATCCTATATATACATTCTGATTTTTCAAAAACCAGAATTGCATTAAATCTTTAGATCAGTTTGGATGAACATTCCTTATCTCTCTACTTATTTAGGTATTCTTAAAGTATTTCAATAAAGTTTTCATAATTTTCTCTATTAAGGGCTCACACATTCTTTTGTTAGGTACTCAAAAATTCTTGTCATAAATGTATGTATGTATTTTTTGTGTTTCTTTGCCTATCAAAGAATATAAAAACACAACTGATTATTGTTGTATCCAGTAGCCTTGCCAGCAACTTTATAAGATAAAATCATTTGTAGAATTGTTTGGAATTCTATGACACAATTGTGTTATTTGTAAATAATGACAATTTTTTTTCTCTTCCATACTTGTATTTTTGAGTTTTGTTCCCTTGTTTTCTGAATTGGCTAGATCTACTCCAGCATAATGTTGAGTCAATATTGTAATTGGAGCCATCCTTTTCTTCCTGTTCCCATTAGAAAAAGAATGCATTGAAGAGTTCATAGAAAGAATGATATTTGCTGTAGTTTTGTTGCAGGTACACTTTGAAATCAATAAAGTATCCCTATATTCTTATCTTGAAAAGAGAGTTTTATCATGAAATACATTTTGTTGCATACTTTCTTTTTGCATCTATTGAGATAATCATGATTTTTTACAATTTGTTAAAGTACTGAATTCTTTAACTGATTTTCTAATAAGAACTCTTTCTTATGTTCCTCGATTAAATCTAATCTGCTGAATTCATTTGCGATTATTTTATTTAAATAATTTTCCTATGTGTTCATGAATAATATTGGCTATTATATTTTTTCTACTAGAATCATGGTTATACATACATTATGAAAGATTTTAGGTATGATGGAATTATTGGTCTACAGAAAGTTCAATGAGACTTAACAGTGAAGTTGATAGGCCTTGGATTTGGGGTGGGAGATTTTTTACTTTGGATCCAATTTTGTGAAAGTTATAGGATTATTCATGTGTTCTGGCTCTTTCTGAGGTAGTTGTAGTTTTCACAGAGTTTGACTACCTAATAAACTATCAAAATTTATTGGCATAATACAGTTAAAAAATAAACTTAGTATCCTTACAAGTCAATAGCATTATAGTTAGGTCTCACTTTTTAATTCTTATATTGCTTTCTTGTGTCTTCACTTTTTTCATCCTAATCATCTTGCCAAAGGCTCATCAATTTCATTAATCTTTTCAAAGAACAAACAATTGGTTTAGCTGATCTTTTCTACTGCATTTCTTTCTATCTCACTAGTTTCTGCTCTTATCTATTTTCCTTCTACCTCCTTGACTTAGAAGGACATCTGGTTTCAACTGGTTAGACTCTGCAGGGACTTGAGCAAAGCAGAGCAGAGTGTGCTTATTTGTCCTGTTTGGTCCTGATTCTTCCCTTTTGTTTAGAAAGAATAGGGTTTGCATCTCTCTGCACCTTCTTGATGTGTCTCTGGAATTCCCCGACATGTTCCCTTATTAGACCACTGGCCAAGGCGACAATGTCACATGTGATGGTCTTTCCCTCCATTTTGTATGAACCCACCTCCCTTTCTCACCTTCAGCTTCTCTTTTGCATTTCAGCAGTTGATCAGCGTGTACTTTGATCGAAGTATTGCCACTTTGACCACTACAATGATTTTCCTGACTGGTAGACTAGTGAAGAAGGCCTTGTGGGGAGAAAAAGAAAATGTTCAGCAGCTCCATCCCATCTCCTATTCCCCCCTTTCTTCCTACACTCTACCCCCCATAGAGTGTAGTTTAACTCTGGCAACACTCACTCCTAGGGATTGTGTGAACCACCCATCCCTAATGTCTTTCCTCCACCTTTCCTGTCCTCATACTTCAATTCCTGCATGAGACCAAAAATTCATCTTGGAAACTTAAAGAATTTTGAAATATTGCTCTTGAAAGTATATATGGGACTTATGCCCCCAGTTTATCACAGGGGCTTGCGTTACTTGATGGCATGGTGATGGGTCTCTCTGCTCAAGTCCCTACCCTGAGACCAAGGCATCTGCAAACCATCTCAGCTTGATGCTGAGGAAAGAGTTTTAGGAAAAGAAGGCTCCCCAGTCAACATAATTGGACCTGTAGTGGGCAGAGCTCTGTCCAGGGAGCCCCATTGCCCCTTAGCCTCTCAGAGATTCTTTGAAAGCTTTGAATCTTGTAGTCACCATCTTCAAAGCAGGCCATTCTTGTATTAGAATCTGAACAATTTTGGCACAAAGGCCTTTTTGCTTGCATTATCCCCTATCCCTTTGAAGTAAGAACAATAAAGTTGCCAGAAAACTTAGAATAGTTTCATGAGCTTTGAAGTTTTCATCATGTGTGTTACAGGGGTTTGTTTGACGAATTCCCTCACCAGCCTCAGCTTCACATGAATAGTGTGATTTTCTCCATTCATCTGTGTGGTGCTGTGGGAAAGGAGATATGTTCTAGGACTCACGGGTCCCAGGAACACCCAGCAGCATCAGCATATACCACCTATGCAGACCAGATGGCTCTTGTTTTTCAAAACTATTGCCTCAAACTAAGACTCAACAAATTCTTCTAAGGGATCGACTTTGTGTGTGATTTTGTGACTGCAGAATCAAATGGGACATGGTTTCTGCCTTTAGGGAACTCAGTGTGGTGGGGAGATAGAAACATCCCTAAATAATTACCACTGAATATGGAAAGTGCTAGAAAGTACAGAGTCTGTGTAGGTGCTCAGTGAAGAGGGTGACTGTGTGATCTCTCCTTGCTCCTTCAGGTCCACTCTCCTTTCTTCTTCATGAAGCTTTCTGCCCTAGTAGGCTGCCTTTCACGCGCTACATCAATAGACTCTCTAGTCTCCCAATCCCTGGTTGCCTTGGTCCATAGGGGCAGCAGTAGCCAGGGAGGAGAGAAGAGAGTGAGGTGGGGTATTTATTTATTCCCCTGGCTTCCTTGTTCCAGTGTGGCCCTGGGCTGGCAGTATCCCTCTAAAAAGATTCAGATCCAGATGCCTCTTACACACCACTCTCCTGCTGGTTCCAACAACCACTCTTCCCTTTGCCTGTCAGTTCCTCGGTGGTGACAACTCTGTTCTTAGCACCCTGGTTACTGCCTTAGCCCTTATATTCTCCTTAGAAACTGTTTATACCTCTGTAAAAATCCTTTAGTAAGTCTTTGTCAAACTATCCTTATTTGAGTATGTGATTCCCCCACCCCCCACCCCCAGATTCTGACTGATAGAATGTCTGGTCCTGTTGGAGGTATGACGGTGTGGTGACCTAGCAGGGATGCTTCATGAAGGAGGGAACATTGAGACTAGGTTTTAAAAGCCAAACAGGATTTTGTCTAAAATTAGCCATAATCTCTCATAATCCAAAGGAGAAATGGATGCATTCCTGGATATGATCTCTCCATGCTTTAAATTTTCCTGGTAATCAATGGTTTTCTACTTTTTAAGGATTGTAAACGAATAAGCAAACAAAAATGGTTCCCTCATGATGGTAGTTATTCTTTTGGCATCTGTCAACTTTAAAAAGTTTTAGAATGTGGAAAACTCTTTAAAATGAATTAGCATTTAATTAATCCCAGTAGCACCCATGTAGATTTAAAAATAGTACATATGTGTGTGAAATATGTTTTTATTTGGTCAGCAGATAATGTTCGGCTTGTATGTAAATTTGAGAACCCCTTGAAAAAAATTCTCTCTCTCTTTGGGGCCCATGTCTCAGGTCAGGAACTACAGATCAAAGCTGGGTCTCTATATCCCTTTTCTTTGTTACCCCACTCCTTCCTGTGCACAGGCACCCTTGAGCTGGAAGGAGAACTTATAATTTGCTTGATCTAATCACTCTGTCTTATAGAGAAGAAAATGGAGGTAAAGTTATATTCTCAAGGGTCAACTGCTAGTTAGTGGCCAAGTCAACAGGAGAACTTGGGCTCCTTGTCTCCTTATTAAAAATTAAAAATTGTCATATTATCCCATGGTAACATTTTATGTCAAAAATTTGCTCTCTTGTGTGACACACCTTTTGGGGACAAGACACAATTATAAAAGCAACTATACCTAACAAATGCAATCAGTGTAACCTGGTTACTTCTACCCTCAATGAATCCCAAACAATAAAAAAAAAAAAAATTTAAAAAAATTGCTGTCCTAGTGGCCTTCAGATTGAACAGATGGAAAACATTTTCTTTCTCTTCCCACCCTCCCACTCTCTGCTCATTCTAAGGCAGCAAGTCCTGGAGTAGTAGGGAGTCTGCCTCTAGCCAAAGACCAATTCCTCCATCATAGGAAGAGCAAGAGGGACTTGGTTTAGTCCACTCCAGATTAAAGGCAAGAGTGGTCATCTACTCACCCCAATCCCGAGAACCAGAGGAATTTAAATCAGCTGTGAGCAGAACAGACATGTGTAGGGTCTAAAAATGAGGGAGCCCCTGGGGGTAAGGGTATTTGGGCTAGCCTGAGAAGCTCTGGGAGGGACTATGGGCAGGTTAATAGCCATCCGCAGGTCTGCATAGAATTTCATAGCTCAAGGGAATGTGCTTATCCTCATGATCGTATTTGTGCCCTGATAGTCCTGGGAAGTAGGAAGGCAGATACTGAATCCCTGAGTCTCAGGGAAGTGATCTGGCCAAAAGTGTCTGGCCTGGTAAGGCAAAATGTTGGGCCAGAACTCAGATCCCCTGACTTCTTGCCACCTACAGGCTGCCACCCCAGCAGAGTCTACAATAGAACTTAGGGGCTTGAAGGTGGAACTTTGCCCACCAGAGATAAATACACTGGTTTATTTTGTTTTATGCCAGAGGCAATCTCCCCTCCTATGGAAATTTGACCCTGTCAGTGGTATATTCTGGAGTAGGAGGGCTCTAGCCAGACAGTGAGCAATTTAGAGGATAGAAGGGTCTTCACAATGAGAGGACACAGACTATTCTCTGCAATCAGAGGTCTCTACATACATTTGAAGACTGAGATAGTGCTGTGAAAAACAAATTGTCCTCCTGGGAAATGCTTCTATCTTAGAATGTTCCACATGTGGAAGGAACTTGGTCCTATGTGGGGTAGCAGTGGATGTTTATTGTTTTGTCTGCTAAGAGTTACTTTAGACATATGTAGTATAATTTGAATGAGATCTGCTGTGTTCTTGTGGTTCTCAGTCTTCTGGTCACTGCTGATGGCCATCGATCTCATTAGCCATACCTGATTTTCTAGAAATGGGCATCTGAGTCAAGATGGGTTAATCAAAACTGTTTCTTGGAATTATTTTTTCCTAGGTCATGTCTGGTGACAAAGGTAGGTGATATGTTCCTAGTGCTACTAGCGTCATGTTTCTGGTGATTCAGAGAAGACTAAGAGAAGAAAACCAATATACAGAGGGTGGCTGAGATGAATAATGAAGCAGGGGTCCTAGTCATTCTAGTCCTGGTTTTAGTTGACTTTCAGACTATACATTTTTCTAATTTAGTTGTACGTGTAAAAAAATAAATCAATTGTCATTTGTGACCAAAAGATTTCTGACTCATTCTGATGTGATATAAAAACTGTGAGTTTCCTGAAAGTGAGCATTGCATCTTGTTTATCTCACAATCTCCAGTGTCTGGTGCAGGTATATTATTTTCTCTGAGGATACCCAGAAAGATTTATTAACTACTATTATGAATGAAGCACATATTATTTGAGGTCCCCTAATGTATGTTGAAAGTATGTCTCTAGATTTACCTAGGGAAAGACACATAGTGAAACTTCTGGAAAAGCAAGTGTTAACTCTAGGAGATACTTTGTGTTTAAGAAGTGCTTTTAGAATTCTAGATTTGGGACTGCAATTGAAAAGGCAGAGTAAGCCCTAGAAAGACCAAAGCCAAGCCAAGGAAACTAGTCCCAGAACCAGTTGAAAGCCAATCTTGGAAGTTAGGATCCTGCCATTCTCTTAGACCCAGGAAGCAAGGAGGCCATACCATTTGTAAGGGAACCAAATCCTAGAAGGATTCACAGAAGCTGATGAGTTTTAGTAGAGAGAAGTTTTGGGGTAGGAAGGGGAGTAAGGGCCTTTGGCCAAATAACCAGTTTCTGAGTTTTGCTTCCGCTTTAGTCTCTTATCACATTCATTCATCTTGCTTCATTCCTTTGTTCATTCATTCATTCAGATGTCCTTTGAGTACCTATTATGTGCCAGGTACTTGTACCAGTGGTACCACCATAGCATCCTGGCTCTTCTTTGTCACCATGGTTTAAGATCTGAGCCAAGAGAGAAGGTTGAAGAAGGTTGATGAGGTCCACTGAGTTTCCAATAGGTAGTCTGGGTGTGGCAGGGGTCCAGGAAGGGCAGACAGTCATTGTGTAACAGGGGAGGTGGTGGTGGGTGGGAAAGAGATGCAGCTGTCCAAAGAAGGGCTCCTGGCTGGAGCCAGAGGTCCTGGGAAGGCAGACTGGTCAGAGCAAGGCAAGGGGCATAAGACTTTATAATATTTTGGAACTTGCAAAAACCTAAGCAAAATACATGTTCCACTCTCAGATATATTCGCTAGAATTCATCTTTCCTTAGGACACAGTCTGTGGAAATTTTCTCCTGCTTGCTTAGGTTGCCTTTTTTGGGAATCTGCTGATTTTCAGTGGCTTCACAACTCCATAGCTTAGTCCTATTCAGCGATTTCCAAGCATGTTAAAGAGTTAGAGAGAAGCTTGTGTGTAATATATTTTCTATAACAAAACTCTAATATACCTATTCAAAAGGGAAGGTCAAATGAATTTAGAGTGAATCCACAGTAATAATGCAAAAGATGTGTTATCATAAGCTATGAAAAGAAAACAAAGGTTGATTATGAAGAGAAAACAACCTTTAGCAGATTCATAAAGGAAACAGAGGACCATAATGAACCCACCCTCATATTAGTCCTGTGTTGGTTATCATGTTATCTGACAGCCCTTAAGAAAAAGTCAGGTCATATGGGTTGGTTTCTCCAATTTAGACTACAATTCTAGAAATGAGTTTCATTCAAGTGTTAAAGAGGTCTTGGCAGCAAAAGAAGTATTAGAGATGGAGGCAAGATGGCTGACTGGAGTCAGCTTTCCACAGAGGCTCGCATCCAGAAAGAGAGTTAAAGGACAGAAGTTTAGCAAGAAAGCTGATGGTTTGGATCTGAGCCAAAAGAGAAGGTTGAAGAATGCACATCAACCCTGCTGAGGCAGGCTGTGACCCCAAGGATACAAACAAAATCCATTGCTAAGCAGATAGGAGTCCCCTCCCCCATGAGAACAGCTCACAGTACATTCCATTCAAACAAGTGAGCAGAGTTCAAATATCCTCCCATTTTAGCCCACGGGAGAGACCCTCTAAAAACAGGACCTCCTTCCCCTACAGGGTGCCATGACACTCTCCTGCCAGGCATAAAACTGCTTAAAACTGTACATATTCTCTACCTGCAATTTTGAACTCCCAGCACTCCCTTCTACTCTCACCCTGAGGTCTGGAAGCCTGCCCCCCCATGGAGTACAGATTCTTGGGAATTTTCTTGAGGGGTGTGGATGGGACATGGGCTGTTGCTGATCTGTGCTGATTCTCCAGCATGGGAGAAAGGAGAGGACAGGGAATCACACAGGAGTGGTGGTGCCCCAAGGTACAGAGCAGCAGCCACAGCAGCAGGAACAATAGGGCCAATACCCCTGGGGATATTTTGAAAGGACACTCCCAGTCTCTCTGGGCAATCAGAGGAAGCCAGGCATCTTCTCTGGTGGCAGCCACTGGTGGAACAAATCTGAGATGGAAATTCAGGCCCTGGGAGTAAAGGGTATGCCTGAGGCAGTACTGACCTGGGTGGAGTGGGGGACTAGAATATGCATGTGCAGACACAGCAGACTCCCAGGGCAGGGCTGACCCAGAGGACAGCTTTGCTGAGCCTCAGACACTTCCAGCCCTCATGGGATCATAGCTGAGACAAAGAAGGGCAGCCAGAGACTGGAACTGACAGCTGAGTGCCAAGTTCTGACTGTTCACCCCAACACAAATGGCAGCTGAGAATGAGCAGTGGCACAGATAGGACTGAGTTGCTGAAACAGCATCCGATCTCCAGGGGAACATGGCAGGGACAGAAATTCTGTGGAAGTTGTTCTGTTCTGTCAGCAATATCAATCAGGGGCAGGGCTGGAATTGAGTGAACCACCCCAGCACCTGAGGTTGTCAGGCCTCACCCCCCACTGCCAGATAGTGGCAGAGAGTGGTGGCCTGGCTGAGGAGACATAGATCTCCTTGTGACTCGGGCAGGAGCAATCTCCTGGAACATCTGCTCATTGGAGGGAACTGGATCACAGCCCTGCAGGTGTGACAGATGTATAAGGTGGGGAAGGAGGCATCAAACATTCCAGACTAATTTATTTGCTAGGTGGGTCCTTCTGACCTCATGGAGCACTGGAGTGAGTCATATTTGAGTTGCCAGCAGACCCCTGCTATCTAGTTGCTAGAGACATTTTGAACTCTCCAAGGTGAGACTGGTGCTGACTTGGACCTCTTGAACTTGGCCAATCACCTGAGGACTATCCAAAGTGGTACCCTGGGTGTGTGGTTTTGTAAGGTTTGATTTTCCCTTTCCAATGTGCCCTGTGGGGGGGGGGGCGGCAGGGTGACTCAATCGCTGGTACTTCTTCACAGCTGAGACTTCAACCCAGAGTAACTGATTCACTAGGGTAGGACAGAGACCAGTTGAAGCCAAGACAGAGCCACTTAGCCACACCACACCAAGAAAGTCCCCCGGTTCTCAGGCAAAGCTCTAGGGGAAAAGGTACAGACATCAGTCCCAGCTATTGGGAAAAGGGCTGGCTAATCACTACTACTGGAGCCCCCAACCCAACTTCTCTTTATATGCTCATCTAGCCAAAAGGTGTAAAATAATCATGGGGTGGAATCAGCGGAAAAACTCAGGTAACATGAAAACCAGAGTAGATCAACCCCCCTCCCCCAAGGAATAATTTGGTGGACACAACTGAAGATCCCCTTCATAAACAGATGGCTGAGGTGTCAGAAATCGAATTCAGAATTTGGATTGCAAATAAGATGAATAGAATAGAGGAAAAGTTGGAATTAGAAATTCAAGGAGCATTTCAAAAGTTCTCTGAAGAATTCAATGAATTCAAAGACAAAATCACCAAAGATTTGATACATTGAGACAAGAATTTGTCTCAATGATCTGAGAAATACCTCAAAGATCTGAGAAATACAGTAGAATCCCTCAGTAACAGAATGGAGGAAGCAGAAGAAAGGATTTTTGACATTGAAGACAAAGCTTTTGAATACTCCCAAACTCCCAAAAAGGAAGAGAAATGGAGAGCAAAAACAGATCATTTTCTCAAAGAGCTCTGGGATAATTTAAGAAAACCAATCTTCACCTTCTAGGGATCCCTGAAAGAGATGAAGTGGCTTCACAAGGCATAGAGGCTCTTCTTCACAGAGATTATGAAAGAGAACTTTCCAGACATGCCAAGAGATCCTGAAATTCACATAGCAGACAGTTTCAGAACCCCAGCATGACTCAACCCGAATAAGACATCCCCCAGGCATATCATAATTAACTTCACTAAAGTTAATATGAAGGAGAAAATTCTGAAAGAAGCCAAATGGATGAAAACCATAACTACAAGGGGAAAAATATTAGAATAACTGCTGATCTTTTGGCTCAAATCTTTCAAGATAGAAGATGATGGTCATCGAATTTTAATCTCCTAAAACAAAATAACTTTCAACCCAGGATCCTGTATCCAGCTAAACTCAGTTTCATTTACAATGGAGAAATTAAATACTTCAATGACATTCACATGTTGAAGAAATTTGCTGTAACTAAACCAGCTCTCCAGGATATTCTCAGACCTATCCTGCACAATGACCAGCACAATCCTCCACCACAAAAGTAAACTCACTCAGAAACATTTGATCAAATTCTTACTTCCACAATGGCAAAAAGACTAAAAATGTCCACTGGAGTTTCAAAAAACTCAATACACCAAATTCCCCCAGGCCTATCATATTCTCAATTAATGTGAATGGCTTAAGTTGTCCTCTAAAGAGGCATAGGTTGGCTGACTGGATACAAAAACTCAGGCCAGATATCTGCTGCATACAAGAACCTTATCTTACTTTAAAAGATAAATACAGACTCAAGGTGAAGGGATGGTCATCTATATTCCAGGCAATGGAAATCAGAAAAAAGTAGGTGTTGCAATTTTGTTTGCAGATACAATAGGGTTTAAGCCAACAAAAGTAAGGAAAGATAAGGATAGACACTTCATATTTGTTAAGGGCAATATTCAATATGATGATATTTCAATTATTCATATTTATGCACCCAACCAAACTGCACATCAATTTATAAGTGAAACTCTAACAAACATGAGCAACTTGATTTCCTCCAGCTCCATAGTAGTCGGAGATTTTAACACCCCTTTAACAGTGTTGGGTAGATCCTCCAATAAGAAGCTAAGCAAAGAAATCTTAGATTTAAATTTAACCATTCAACATTTGGATTTACAGAACATTTCATCCTAACAAACCTGAATACACATTCTTCTCATCAGCCCATGGAACGTACTCCAAAATAGACTACATCTTAGGTCACAAATCTAACCTCAGCAAATTTAAAAGAATAGAAATTATTCATTGCATCTTCTTAGACCATCATGGAATAAAAGTGGAACTCAGTAACAACAGGAATCTGCATGGTCATACAAAAACATGGAAGTTAAATAACCTTATGCTGAATGATAGATGTGTCATAGATGAGATTAAGAAGGAAATTACCAAATTTTTGGAACAAAATGATAATGAAGATACAAAATATCAGAACCTCTGGGATACTGCAAAGGCAGTCCTAAGAGGGAAATTTATAGCACTGCAAGCCTTCCTCAAGAGAATGGAAAGAGAGGAAGTTGATAACTTAATGGGACATCTCAAGCAACCGGAAAAGAAAGAACATTCTAATCCCAAACCCAGCAGAAGAAAAGAAATAACCAAAATTGAGCAGAATTAAATGAAATTGAAACAAAAGAATTATAGAACATATCAATTAATCAAAAAGTTGGTTTTTTGAAAAGGTCAGGGATAAACCTTTGGCTAACCCAACCAGCAAAAAAAAGAGTAAACTCTCTAATTTCATCAATCAGAAATGGTAAAGACAAAATAACAACACACTCCTCAGAAATTCAAAAAATTCTTAATGAATATTGCAAGAAACTTTATTCTCAGAAATATGAAAATCTGAAGGACATTGATCAATACTTGGAAGCACACCACCTTCCAAGACTTAGCCAGAACCAAGTGGAAATGTTGAACAGGTCTATATCAAGTTCTGAAATAGCATCAACTGTTCAAAATCTCCCTAAAAAGAAGAGCCTGGGACCAGATGGCTTCACATCAGAATTCTACCCCACCTTTAAAGAGTAACTAGTACCCTTGTTACTCAACCTTTTCTGAAATATAGAAAAAGAACGAATACTACCCAACACATTCTATGAAGATAACATTATCTTGATCCTCAAACCAGGAAAAGACCCAAAAAGAAAACAAAATTATAGACCAATATCACTCATGAATATTGATGCAAAAATATTCAACAAGATCCTAACAAACAGAATCCAGCAACACATCAAACCAATTACACACCATGACCAAGTGGGTTTTATCCCAGGGTCTCAAGGTTGGTTCAATATACATAAATCTATAAATATAATTCAGCACATAAACAAATTAAAAAACAAAGACCATGTGATTCTCTCAATTGATGCAAAAAACCTTTTGATAATATCTAGCATCCCTTCATGATCAGAACACTTTAAAAAATTGGTATAGAAGGGACATTTTTTAAACTGATAGAGGCCATCTACTGTAAACCTACAGCCAATATCATATTGAATGGAGTTAAATTGAAATATTTTCCACTCAGATCAGGGAACCAGGCAAGGTTGCCCATTGTCTCCATTGCTCTTTAACATTGTAATGGAAGTTTTAGCCATTGCAATTAGGGAAGAAAAGGTGATCAAGGGTATCCATATAGGATCCCAGAAGAGATCAAACTTTCACTCTTCACAGATGATGATTGTATATATGGAAAATACCAGAGATTCTACTACAAAACTCCTAGAAGTGATCAAGGAATACAGCAGTGTATCAGGTTACAACATCAACACTCATAATTATGTAGCCTTTATATATACCAACAATAGCCAAGCTGAAAAAATAGTCAAGGACTCTGTTCCTTTTATAGCAGTGCCACAGAAGATGAAATATTTGGGAGTTTACCTGATAAAGGATGTGAAAGATCTCTATAACGAGCTGAAGATGTTAACGAATGGAAAAATATACCATGCTCAGGGCTAGGAAGAATCAACATTGTCAAAATATCTATACTACCCAAAGCAATATACAATTTTAATGCAATCCCCATTAAAGTTCCATTGTCCTATTTTATTTTATTTTTAAATTTTTATTAAGTAAAAATTTGATACATTAGTGCAATCATGGGACACAATGTGCTGACTTCGTATACAATCTGAACTATTTTCATCGAACTGTTAAACATAGCCTTCATGGCATTTTCTTAACCACTATACAAAGCCATTGGTATTCTACATTTAGTAAGTTTCACCAGTACCCTTCTAAGATGCACCAAAGGTGTGATCCCACAAATTGCCCTCCTTCTACCCATCCCCCCCTACCCTTCCCTCCCTTGCCCTATTCCCCTTATTCTTGTGCTATAATTGAGTTTTAGCCTTCATATGAAACCTATAAATTAGCTTCATAGTAGGGCTGAGTACATTGGATAATTTTTCTTCCTTTCTTGAGATACTTTGCTAAGAAGAATACGTTCCAGCTCCATCCATGTAAACATGAAAGAGGTAAAGTCTCCATCTTTCTTTAAGGCTGCATAATATTCCACAATTTATTGTACCACAATTACATATACCACAATTTATTA
>CAUYON010147349.1:0-17146 GCA_963573935.1 Arctocebus calabarensis | reverse complement strand
CCCAAGTAGCTGGGACTACAGGCGCCCGCCACAATGCCTGGCTATTTTTGTTTGGGTTGCAGCCGTCATTGTTGTTTGGTGGGCCCAGGCTGGATTCGAACCCACCAGCTCAGGTTTACATGGCTGGCGCCTTAGCCTGCTGAGCCACAGGCGCCGAGCCCAGACATTTTCAAAGTTGGGAGTGTTGCTTTAATTGAACTGCCTTCATCATTCATTGCTTCTGCTTCAACAATGTGCAATTCATCCTTTGCACTAGCCCCCAAACTGACTGTTTTTAAAGATAACTGGTGCACATTTTCATCATTATCCACCTTAAAGTGACAATCTTTCTTGGCCCTTAGTTCACAACTGAAAAGATAGTTTTGAGGACACAGGGGGTTCATGTCCATTAAATCTTCCATGGGGTGGTGGCATGCACTTAGGTGGGAGAGAAAGCAGATGGAGATAAATGACTCCAGCTCCAAAGACGCAGGACAGAATCACACCAGGGCCTCTCACCCATTTTTAAGTGCATGGTTCAGGGAAATTAAGTACATTCACATGGTTGTACCACCATCACCAGCATCCATCTCCAGAACGTTTTCATCTTTCTAGATGGAAACTCTGTATCTATTGAACACCGGCTTCTTATGCTCTCCCGCCAGGTCCTGGCAATTGCCTTTCCATTTTCTGTCTCTGTCAATTTGTCATTTTGGGTTGCTGTAAAGGAAAATACCATAGACTACATGGTTTCGGCAGCAGAAATTTCTTTCTTACAGTTCTGGAGGATGGGAAGTCCAAGATCAGGGTGCCAGCACAGGTGCATCCTGGGGAGGGCCCCCTTCCTAGTCTGTAGAGGAAGGTCTCTTTGCTGTGTCCTCAAAGGGCAAACAACAGAGAGTGAGTAAGTGAGTTCTGTGTCTCACTAATCTTGCCATGATACTCCCGGTCAAGACCCAATCATTTCACAGAGGCCCTACCTCCTAATACCATCACACTGGGTGTTAGAAGTTCAACATTTGAATTTTGGGGAGACAAAAACATAAATGAAGTTGTGCAATACATGGCCTTTTGTGTCTGGTTTATTTAACTTAGTACAATGAAGGATGAATCTTAGTCTTCAAGGTTCATCCATGCTGTAACACACACCAGAATTTCATTCTTTTTGAAGGCTCAGTAATATTCGGAAGGGTGGCCTTGGCCTGATGGGAGGTCTGAGGCGTGGGGAGAGAGATGGGTATTGAATGGGGTCTCTTTTGGGGAAGGATAGTTGAAGATTTTCAAATCATACTGTGGAATCAATTGCCTGTTTTGCTGTTCTCCCATGTCAGTCCTGGCTTTGTCTTTAGAGAACAATGTTCATAGCACTTAGGGGCCCTGAAATGGAAAGAATTTATTACTCTAAGGTGTTCTTGGAATCGGCCTCTGTATTAGGCATTCCTTCAGGACTGCTATGATGGCTGCTGGGAGAGGAGGCAGCTTCCCAATGCCATACCTGATTCCCACATTACGACTTTTCACCACAGGCCTGTGTTTTCTTGACATTCAATATGCTCGCATATATTTCAGCATGATTTTTGGTCATGAGAGTAAATATTTACTGGGTTATTAGCCAAATGAAAGGAAAACAAAACATGACCTTCCAGGGCTGAGCCTATTGTCTACAACATGAATTTAAGCAATGCAAATGCTTCCACAAGGTTCGGTTGGGGATGAGCCTGAATGTACACATCCTATGGGGACTTTTCCTCCTCTCCCGACAGTGCTAATATTCAAGGAAAAACAATGATGTGTGTGGAACCTGATGAGATTAGTCTAAAACCCAGAATAAATAAGGATTTTGATATCATCCTGTCCTGACTCATGTCTTGCATGTTTTAAATTCTCTTGACCCCATAAACAGGTTACAGCTAATTATGGCTGAAGCTCAAAAGGCTTGGGAGTTGAGTACATAGTAGATTCCAAAGCGTGAAAACCTAGCTCAATTTCTCCACGTTGGCAAGGGCACACTCCTACTCAAGGGTCAAAAACACTGAGGAGGTGGTTCCAAATACGGGGAGAAGGAAAGAGAAATAAAACTCAATCATCAATCATCGTGTTGTTAAAACCGCTTGGGGTTTTGGTTTTCCTTTATTTTGTCCGTTTATTGTAACAGCTGGAAGGGGGAGCTCAGCTGACTTAATGATATTTTGCAGCACTAACATATTTGGTGACAACTCAACTCTTGGAAGCTTAATAAAAGCAGAGAGATTAAAACTGCAGCCAGAGAGTTGAGAACTCACTGACATCATAGGGAAGAAATAAAAGTTTTTCTTCTTTGATCTTATGTATATGACACGAGTGTGATTAGTCATCATTTTTGAAAGCTGAAACACAACAGCAAAAACAACTGGAACGTCAGCAAAGCATCTGACCTGGCAAGGGCCTGGAATTTTGAGGCCAGGGCTGATCAACCCATCAGGCCCAGGGGCCTAGCGCCTAGGGCCTGCAATACTTTTAGGATCTCACAAAAATGTTCTCATTGTTTTTTAATGAGGAAGAAATATACAAGAACTTTAAGGTTAAAGAAAATCTTTTAATATATAATATTAATAATTTTCATACTAGCACAGCTGGAAAATATTATTTTTATAACCTTATTTTTATGGAAGAAGAGACTCATGAGGCAACAGTGTCTAGGGTCCATGAAAGCCATCTGCGCCTCTGCTGGGGGTTATGGGCAGGTGGTCCTACGTTCTCTTTCCCCAGTATCACTGTTGACATCTGGGTCTTAGAAGCAGGCCTGGCAGTTGAGGAACCTCCCCTGGCCGCACACCATCCTTGTATTCACTAATTCCCTATAGGAGATGTACATGGGGCAAACAGAGTTTGGATTTGGACCATTTTCCTTTGATGTTCAGTTATGAACCTATTTGATTTTCTTTCCTTTTTGAGGTCTGTATTCTCCTTCCCACCCAGTTGGGCTGCGGTGGGGAGAGCAGATCCCAGTTCCTGAGAAGTGAGGAAGGGATTCCCAGTTCCCAGGGGATCTACAACTGATTTCTCAGGAATGTGGGCAGTTGATTGTAGGACTGTGACTATCTTTGGTTGGGATCTGATTGTAAAGGAGGGTGGTAGAGTCAAAAGAACACTAAGGTGGAGACCCAACGCCCTGATCTAATCTGAAATCTACTACTTATCAGCTTGGCAACATCAGCCTGACTGATTTCTATAAAATGGGAACAATCAGACCCCTCTATGTCACCAGCTATAATCATTATGGATAAAATAATACATGTGATTGGTTTTGTAAATTTGGAAAGTCTGTGTTATAAGGATCTAGAAGTCATTTTATACATTATGCCTTGGTGTTTAATAGGTAAAATGGGGGAGAAAACAGTAACTGGCCTCCATTTTCCTTTTGAGCAGGGTGATGTGGCTAGGACCACCTAGTGTGAGAAAGTTCACTTCAGACATGAAATCTCCCACTGGGTTGGAAGTCATTACTAAGCTGATCAGCAAGACCTGCATATCATTACACAGAAATATTGACTTTCCCAGAAATGTTATATGTTGGATCTAAAAAAACTACCCAAGAGTGGAATATTTGCATTTAGCCCATGAGAGGCAGGGTTTGAAACTCCCTGCAGTGGGTGCACAAGGGAAGCTGAGTGTCACGTGATCTTTGTGGGCACCCTTCTGGTGTACCTCTGCTTCAGCACGGCAGGGCCTTGCCTGTTAACCTTGACCTTGTGGGCCTACACTTGGGCCCTTCCTCATCCATACACATACCCCCCAGCAATAGTGACTGGTGGGGCACTATTTTGGAAAGAGCCTGAACTTAGTTCCAGCAATTACTTTCTCTTCTGGTCCAGGCCTTGACAAGCTGTCTGACAACCAACCACCAGGAGGAGAGACAACTGCTGCCCGTCAGAGGACTCAGCTGCCCAGAAGACAGATGGGTGCTCAACCACCTCCAACCAAAGGCAAGTTAGGACTGCAGACCTGAGAGTGAGCAGTCTGCCGGGGCCACGACTCATCCTCCCCAGAGGTAAAACAGTGAAAGTATTGAGGAGGGAGACAGGCAGGGTCTGCCTGGCACAGAGTCCACAGCAGGAGGCCATGGCATAAAGTCACAAACTGTTTTCTGTTGCTCTAGCCTCTAACTGGCTAAGTATGCCAAGTGCACCCTTTTATTCTAGGAGATGTAGGCTAAATATGAATAATGGTTACATCAGACCTTACTCCTCTCTCCATCCCACCATCTTCCCCCTTGTCTCGTTGTGCTGATCTCCACCATGACCCAGGCCCTGGGCTCATGGATAGGGCTTCCTGAGGAGCTCACATCCTCATCAGGTAGAGAGAGACAAAATGGTGCAGAAAGCCATCCAGTCTATGCTAACCTCTGGTTTTTTAGACTCGCATCTCACACCTTCCTCCATCTTCACACTCAGCCAGGACTGCCTCTTATGTTCAGTTCCCTACATGGAAGCCAGCAGCCCCTCCCCATCTTGGCCTGACACCAACTTGTGTCCTCTGTCTCCTTCCTTCCTATGTTGATGGCCCAGGACCACCAGGCTCACCTGTGTCTCCTCTTGCTTTCCAAGGGGCTTCACCCCTGCAGTCTCCCCCACTTCCCTACACCCCCAGCTCCGTCTATTTCTCTATTGGTGTTATTCCCAGCACCATACACACATACTCAGCACCTTCCACCCTAAAACATGGACACATTCTGTTTGATTTTAATCTCTCCCTCTGGTTTCTGCCCCACTTCTGCTTCATTTCAAAGTAAAACTTTATAAAGTTACTGCCTTCACCAAGACTGGCCTGGCGATAATTTGCAGGGTCCAGTGTAAAATGAGAGTTCAGGGTGGGGTCTGGGGAGGGAAGTCACTGTCCCCTTCCCAGGCAGCTCCTCAATCCTTGGAGGACACCTGTCCAGGGTTGCAGCCCCCTGTGCCACTGGGATGCAGTGCGGCCTCGGTTGTTGGTGGGTGAGCGGACTCTGCAGAGCGGCTGCCCAGTGCACAGTGGGATGGAGATGGCCATCTCCTGTCCCTTCCTGAGACATCGCAGGGCACGTGAGCGAACCCAGCCTGCCCACGCCCTGGCCCAGACTCCTCTGGGAAAGGAGGGCGACAGCAGAATGGTGGCCTCCCCCAGCCAATGTGTGTGTGCATGGAGAGAGGCAAGCCAGGGCTGCTGGGCGGGGCCTGGGGTCAGGGGCCAGGGGCTGCGGAGACCTCATGTGAGCCGGAGGACGCAGGGGTCCCCCAGAGCATGCTCTGTCCCCACCATCCTCTCAGACTTCACTTACAAAGCAAATTAAAAAAAAAAAAAAGCCCTAAGAATTTCAAGACTGCGAGTGCCAGGCGCTGTATTCCAAGCTCAGGCTCTGGCAGCACTGCTTCCTGCCTGCGGGTCCCTCCCCCGCCCGGTGGCCACCAGGCTCTGGCAGGTGGTGGCTGTCATGCAGGCGCTCTTGTCATGGCCACTGCATGAGGGGGCTGCTTGGTGAGCCCAAGCCCCTCACTCAGCGGGCGATCCAGCCCCTCTAAAGGCTCTGCAGACTCTGGCCTTGCAGCTTGGGGTCTCTGCAGCTGCACCTTCTCCTGCCAGCTCGGCACAGACTGACCCTCCCAGTGGCTTTTGTCCCGGACTCGCTCTCCTCATTGGCCTCCGTCCCCTGAGGGAGCCCCTGCATGGGGCTGGCGCCTTTTCACACTGGCCGACCCGCCCATACATTTGCCTCTTGAAGGGACCAGACACCCCTCCTGAAGTGTCTCAAGATTATATGGCTCAGACTGGTGGGGACCAGAGTGCTCCTCTGGGTCCCAAAGTTTCAACCAGGGACCCAGGAGCTGTGACTTTTTGGGATCAGAGAAAACAACTTGTTTTCTGAATTGTAATTTTACATACGAGTTCATTAGGAAAAAGAGCATTGCATTCCGGGAACATAAGTGACTTGCTAAAGTCACACACTGGTAGCCAGCTGAGTGGGGACCCGAGCTTTGATTCCAATCCAGGGTGCTTAGCAGGAGGCTTCCAAATATGTATCCATAACTCTGTAATGCCAAGACCTTTGCGAGCTTCGGAAATTTACTCTCCATTTCTTTTTATGTATTTATTTATTTATTTTTACAGAGACAGAGTCTCACTTTATCCCCCTCGGTAGAGTGCGGTGTCACACAGCTCACAGCAACCTCCAACTCCTGGGCTTAGGCGATTCTCTTGCCTCAGCCTCCCGAGTAGCTGGGACTACAGGCGCCTGCCACAATGCAAGGCTATTTTTCTGTTTTGCAGTTCGGCTGAGGCTGGGTTTGAACCCGCCACCTTTGGTATATGGGGCCGGCGCCCTACTCGATGAGCCACAGGCGCCGCCCTCTAGTCTCCATTTCACTCATCAGCATTTCTAATTTTGAGCAACACATGTATGTGTCGTTATTTGGGTTTTAAGGTTTAGTAATGGCCTTTGAGCCAACATGGAGAGACTTAGAGAGATTGGATCAGCCCTTTCATGAGCATGGCACCTGTGGTCTCCAAACTTGCACACAGGATGAGACGTATTCTAGAAGTTTTCTGCCAATGGCAGAAGCAAGGAGTGAAATGATTGACTTTCTTACCTGTAGAAGGGCAGGGAAAGCCTAGATGTTTTACAAGGGGACACAGCCATCATTCTTACATTTTCTCCATTTTTTCCCCCAGGTATTCTTGCTTGTTTCCTATCAGTGCTATATCCCTAAGAAATGAGTTTCTTGAGTTTGCTATGCATTGAAATAAAACTGCTGTTACATTTCCTACAATGAATAAAGAGGAGGCAGTAAAGTTCAACAGAACTTTGCAGATAGACTCAGATAAGAAGCACTGTATCTATCCATCACATATATGTTTATAGAACTTTTCATAATCATTTTAGCAATTCTGTGTGCTTAGGGAATGTTTTCACTGGCATATACGCTTTGAGAAAAAAGTTTTTAATCCCATGAAGTGAACTTCACTTATTTATGTAGCTATTAATGCAATAAATGTTTATTGGGCAAGTATCATGTATAAAGAGACTGTGTTCAGGGCACAAGAATAAGAAATAGTTTTCACACTTTCAAGGAGTTTAAAAATCTAGTAAAAGAACATAATACTTTTATGTGGCCACGTGGATTTTTAATATATTTTGAAAATTTCAAATGTCAGCCACAAATTTCTCTGCAAACTAACAGGCAGTTTCTGATGAGTGTTCAGGCATTTTGTCTTGAATTTATGTTATCAACTTGATACCGCTGCTGTGTTAGGGGATACTCATGAGACAGCTGAAAGGGATAATATTAAAATAGATTAGGTGATTGTATTCAGTGCCTATAAAAAGCTATAATCTAACGGCCTAGAAAGTTTATTTCCATAACTACTAAAATGTAAATGGACATTCAAATGTAGCATTCGTATTTTTAGCGAAACATGGCTTTTATCACATATAAACAAACAAGTAATTCAAGATTGTCAAAGAAGTTGTTAGAAGTATAAAATGACTAATTAAAATAAGAAATACCGGTCTTATTACCCTGAAATGGTCTGGAACTGAATTGAATGCTGTTTGATTTAGGAATTATAGCAATTCATATCTTAAGGGCTCTGGAGTCTTCATCAAACCATGGAAAATATGGCACATTAACTCTGGAGACCAGACAGAGAGATGCTAAGCTAAGGAGCCTTCTAACCAGTGGAATTCCTAGAGGGGGAGCCCTGTTCCTCTGGCTGCAACCCATTTTGATCTGCTTAGTTTTGGGTAACCTTTGTTCAACACCAAGATTTTAGTCAAGACTTTTTTCTTAACAGATACTAAATTCTCCATTAAGAAAAAAAAAATCACCTACTCAATAGGTGAATATGACTGCTGTTACTGCTGGTCTTCCCTGTAGGATTTTTCTGAGGTCCCTGGAAACCTGCAGAACTGGAAAAAAGGGCAATGTAATGAGCCCTGTGACACCTTTGGGAATTAGGAATGTCAAATTAGAAAGTATGTTAGAAAGCAGAGGTGAGTTAGGAAAACTACTTGGTCCAAAATCATTCGGCCAAAAAATGAAGTGTGTTTCTTTAAGATTTGTATTAGGGTTTTTTTTTCCTTTCCTTTTTTTTTTTTTTTTTTTGAGACAGAGTCTTACTCTGTGGTTTTGGACAGTGTACCATGGCATCATAGCTCACAGCAACCTCAAACTCTCAGGTTCAAGTGATCCCCTTGCCTCAGCCTTCTGAGTAGCTGGGACTACTACCCACAACGCATGGCTAAATTTTCTGTATTTGGTAGAGACGGGGTCTCACTCTTGTTCAGGCTGGTTCTGAACTCCTGAGCTCAGGTGATCCACCCACCTTGTCCTCTCAGAGTGGAAAGATTACAGGTGTGAGCCACTGTACCCAGTCTTGACCTATCATTCTCTTCTAGTTCTTGGTCTTTCTTAAATGTGACTTTTTAAAGGTCTAATTTCAGATTTATTTTATTTTAATTTTTTCTTGCATTTTTCATGAACATATTACTGTATTACTAGTGAGAGAACTCTTCTTCTTTTTCTTCTCCTCCCCCCCACTTTTAAAGAAAAATCCTTTAGTGAGATATGATTGAAAATTTTGGGTTTTAGTGGTTCATCTTGCATTGATAAATAGGTTCTGCAGTTCCATTTTGGACTTAACGCTGGATGAAGTTTTGCCATAGATATTCTATTATGTTGGACAAGGCAAGTAAAAAATGAAAATAAAGTTTAGCACACAACTGCCCAATCAACATTTGCCGGATACCTTCCTTCTCTCACAGTTAATATTTAAAAGGCTTGCCACCCTTCTCTTTGTTTTTCCCTCTCTCTTTTCTACTTTCCTTCCTTCTTTTATAGAGATATTATGAATAATTCTTTTTATTTTTAAAATTCTTATTTACCTTAGGAGAATTCTCATTTTGTCTCCTTTTCTCAGAAATAAGTCAGAATTCTGATGCGTTGTTAAATTGGTATTTTTTAAAATACATCATCTCCCATTAGAAGTTATGTTACAGAATAAGAATCTGGGTTTCTGTTGCTTCCGTTCCTACCCAAACCTCAATAATTTGATACATCTATTATTAGATCAGTGCATGATCTAATAATAGATATCAATTTTGGAAAGCAGGAGAAAAGTTTATTAGAGAGATATTCCGAAAATGTCTTTTGAAGTCTGTGGATAATAATTCCTATAGCAAATGCTTCTCTATTTGTATTTGACTTGGGATTTGTTTATAAAGACTATGTAATTTATCCAATATTTATTGAGTGCCTACAGTGTGATATATGATGAGAAGAAAATGTATCCAAATGAAATACTTTGTCACACCGTTCCAGGAAATGGTACAAGCTTTACTACTGACATTAATCTGTTGCCATTTAAAAATATGAAACACTGGATTTGTGGAAATGGTTCTTTAAAGAGTGCTAGTATGTTGTTTATAAGGCACTTCAGTGTGTGTAAGCAGAGCTCAAGCTCCAGGAGCATGTGGATGAAGGTAGTAAAACTCCATAACTGGTCAAAGACAACAGCTCAGCCTCAGTCTATGCCCGTTGTACCTACCAATAGCACACACTTTGCTGTCCAGACATATGGTCCATTTCTTAGGAAATAAAATCCAGAAGCTCAGAATCAATGCACCTTCAAGAAGGAAATAGCTAATCTTGCTTGGCCGACATCACTCTATGAGTTACCTCCATGGTGAGCATTCTTGGAAATTTTATCTCTGATTTTCAAATTTAGCAGATTTAGTCCATTAAAACAATAATTTCCCTTCCTCCTCAAGTTTTTGCTCTTAATGGGTTCACAGATGGAGTTTTATATTTTTCATTTGTATATTCTTTAAAATGATCTGCCTATATCAAAAATGTCCCTTTCTCCCAGATTTCAGTTAGAAGTAAAATATGAGCAGATAGGTGTGATGAGAAAGCAGTTGGGAGGCTTGGCGCACGGAGCTCAGTGGTTAGGGCACCGGCCACAGGCACAGGCCTGGGAAACAACAGTGACAACTGCACCAAAAAAAAAAAAAAAAAAAAAAAAGCCAGGCGTTGTGGTGGGCGCCTGGGAGGCTGAGGCAAGAGAATCACTTAAGCCCAAGAGTTTGAGGTTGCTGTGAGTTGTACCACCATGGCACTCTACCGAGGGTGACATAATGAGACTCCGTATAAAAAAAAAAGAAGACAAGAAAGAAAGAAAGGAAGGAAGGAAGGAAGGAAGGGAGAGAGAGAGAGAGAGAGAGAGAGAGAGAGAGAGAGAGAGAGAGAAAGAAAGAAAGAAAAGAAAGAAAGAAACTCAAGTCACTCAAGTCACAAGAAAGAGTTGTGACTCTTTCTCTCTTTTTTTCTTTCTTTCGTTCTTGAGGTGGTGAGGCCATCTGGTCATTACCTTTGAAGGGTGAATATAGGCATGTGGATGGACAGATGGACATGATATGTAAAATATTTTGTGTTGTGTATGTCAAAAAGGAGGTAATGAAAGACAGGGTAGGCACTCATTTGGCCATGTAACATTTGGTAACCTTTGTCACTGGCCACCTTTGTGTGATGAATGATGAATGAAGCAGACACATTGGAAGAGACTCTTACTGGCAAAGATTCACCTAGCTGCTGCTGCATCTGAACATTCAAATTGTTAACAATAGAGGCAATAGTGGATCTCCCAACCAGATGGCCCTCCTCATTGAGGAGACCAATTCAGCCAGGTGGTGACAAGGCATCCACTTAGGGTTTCTTCTATTTTGGAAAGACTAGCTATTTATCTTCTCAAGGATAGTTGTCTATTGCAGGTAGTAGTTAGCTTTTTATACCTTAAAAACCTTAATCACCTTTCAAGAATTCCCAATCCACAGGCATGGAATCCTGCAAAACAAAGCATTTCATTCATGATCCTTCCTTATGGTGAGGGAAGTATAGCATAGAAATCTATGTATATGGGATCACTTGATTATTTCACATATCTCACCATACGGAAAAAGTCAAACTCACATAGTCTTTAGAGCAAAGGCATATCTAACTGTTGGCTTAAAGACAACACTGAAAGGACTATGCTATCCTTCAGAATGTGGTACTGGATATGAATTAAATTGGAAAAATCTTCATGATGATTAACTCCACCTGAGAAAACAAGCATGGATGTAGGAACTAGTGATGATTCAACTCACCAAGACTATCAACCACCCCCCTGGAGGACTTTGTAAGTCATTAGAGCCTAGGACTGAGGCTCAGTAGTGTTCTGACAACTCTAGGCTCAGTAGGGTTCATGTCAGTCTTCAGAAGCTTTTCACTCTTGCAGAGAACATAGCAAAAGCCCCATTTAACTCTGAGTTACACTTGGTGACAGGGTGTTTTAGATTTCTCATGTCCAGACAGCAGGCAAGAAGTCAAAATCATTTTTCTTATTTTAGCAGCTTGATTGAGATATAATTGACATGCCATAAAATACACCCATTAAAAGCATACAGTGAATATTTGGTTGTATATTCACAGAGAAACCATCATTTTAATAAAATTTTGTGCAGCCATCATTTTAATAACATTTTTAGAATATTTTCATCCTCACTGAGGAAGTGTTGCACCATTAACAGTCACGTTCCAGCCAGGCATACAGTGAATGTTTGGTTGTATATTCACAGAGAAACCATCATTTTAATAAAATTTTGTGCAACCATCATTTTAATAAAATTTTAGAATATTTTCATCCTCACTGAGGAAGCATTGCAACCATTAACAGTCACATCCCAGCCATTCTCCCTTTCTTCTTATGCTATGCAAACACTAATCTATTTTATGTGCCTATCTGTTTGTCTATTCTCGACCATTCATACAAATGGAATCATATAATCATACGCTATTTTGCCTTTGTGACTTGCTTCTGTCACAAAGTTAGCAGGTTTTCAAGGTTCATCCATGTTGTCTCCAGGGTAAAGAGGCATCCTATCACATTAGGTTATGTATTTGCAAGGGTATATCAGAAAAGGGGTAAACATCCAGAATTTATGGAGCTCAAACAACTCAATAGCGAAGAAACAAATAACTCACTCAAAAATTAGGCCAATAGCATGAAGAGCCATTATTCAAAAGAAGATGTGAACTCATTCCTTGAACCTCCCTCAAAAGGAGACATACAAATAGACAGAAAAGCCTCAGCATCATATCACTAATCATCAGGAATGCAGATTGAAGCACAATGAAATATCACCTCACACAGGTTAGAATATCTAGTATCAGGAAGATGAAGGTAACAAGTACTGTTGAGGGTGTGGAGGACAGGGACAATTGACTCCTGTTGGTGGGAGTATATAATGGTGTAGCTGCTAAGGAAAATAGTGTAGAGTTTGCTCAAAAATATTAACAATAGAATGATCATGTGATCCAGGCATCCCACTATGGGGTGCATATTCGAAGTACTTGAAATACATATGTTGAAAGATATCTGCATTCCTCTTTTCATGTCAGTGCTGATCACAGCCAAGTTATGTAATCAAGATAACTGCCTATCATCAGAATAGATAAAGAAAATGTGGTAAATACACAATGAAGTACTGTTCGGCCTTTAAGAAGAAGGAAATCGTATTCGCTACAACATGGATCAATTTGCAGGACTATATGTAAAGTGAAATAAAGGAGGCATAAATGGACAAATGCAGCATGAACTCTGCTACATGTGGAATCTAAAAATGTCCAGGTCATGGAAGCAGACAGAAAAATGGTGGATACTGAGGCCATGTAGGGAGAGTGAGTAGATCTTGGTGAAAGGACATAGAAGTTCAAATATCCATAAGAAACAATTTTCTTTATTTTTTGTTTGGGATTCATTGAAAGTACAAGGAACCAGGTTACATTGATTGCATTTGTTAGATAAAGTCCCTCTTATACTTGTGTTCCATACCCAAAAGGTGTGCTATACACTGTGACCCCCCCTTCTCTCTCACTGTTCTCTCATTCCCCCATCTTATGGTGTACTACATAATTAATTGTCCTCATATCAGAATGGAATACATAGGATTCTTGCTTCTCCATTCTTGTGATGCTTTACTAAGAATGTGTTTGGGGGGCGGAGGCAAGATGGACAACTGGAGCCAGCTTTCCACAGAGGCTCCTGTCCAGAAGGAGAGTTAAAGGACAGAAGTTTAGCAAGTAAGCTGATGGCTTGGAGCTGAGCCAAGAGAGATGGTTGAAGAATGCACATGAACCCTGCTGAGGCAAGCTGCAACCCCACAGAAACAAACAATAGTTCTGAACTCCAGCACTCCCCTCCACTCTCACCTTAAGGTCTGGAAGCCTGTCCCCCATGAAGTCCATATTCTGGGGTGTTTTCTCAAAGAGGTGTGAAAAAGGCATGGATTGTTGCAGGTCTGTGTTGATTCTGTGACACGGGAGTAAAGAGAGGACTGTGGACTGACAAGGAGAGGGAGAAGCAGTGCCCCTCAGCACAAAGCAGTAGTGGGAGCGGGAACAATAGGGCTCACACCCCTGGGGATATTTGGAAGAGACATTACCCACCTCTCTTGACAACTAGTGGCAGAACAGATCTGGGACAGAAACACAGGCCCCATGAGTGGGAACAGAGACTAAAATATGTGCATGCAGAGACGGCATACTCCCAGGGCAGTGCTGAGTCAGAAGTGCTGCTTTAGTGAGCCTAAGAAGCATCCAGCCCCCCAGGGGAACATAGCTGAGACAAAGGCAGAATGGGACAACAGCACCAGCCCAGGGGGAAACAGACACTGAGAGCTGAGTGGGAGCTCTAACCATGCCTGCCCCAACACAGACTGCATATAAGACAGAGAGGCCAGTTCCTTGAGAACTGGTGCAATAGCAGTTTCTGAACTCAAACAGGTCTGAACTGCAGTTTTTGAACTCAAACAGAGCCTGACCCACAGGGGAATATAGTCAGGACAGAAACACTAATTCTGTGACAATATAATTGGCAGCAACATCAATCTGGGGCAGGGCTGGAACTGTGTAAATTGCCCCAGTTTCCATTAAGCACCTGAGGTTGTCAGGCTTCAGCTCCCCTGATGACTGGTGGCAGAGCAGCAGTCTGGCAGAGGAGACATATATTCCCCTGTGACCTGAATCAGGCACAAACCCTTGGAGCATCTGCTCATTGGAGGGAACTGGATCATGGCCCTTTGGGGTTAACAGTTACTGGGTGTGACAGAGGTGCAAGGTGGGGAAGGAGGCATAAACTTCCTGGACCAATTCATTTGCTGTTTGGGTCCTTCTGCCTTCACAGAACACAGGAGTGAGTCATACTTGAGCTACCAGCAGACCCCTGCTATCTAGTTGCTCGAGACCTTTTGAACTCTCCCACTTTAGACTGGGTGCTGACTGGGACAATTGATTTGGAACTCTAGACCTGGGCCAATCATCTGAGGACTATCCAAGGTGGTACCCAGAGTATGTGGTTGTGGGAAGGTTTGATTTTCCTTTTCTGGTTATTGCCCATGGAGGGTGGGGTAACTTAGTTGCTGGTATTTCTCCACAGCTGAGACTTCAACCTGCATTACTGATTCACTATTATTGGACAGCGAACAGCTGAAAATAAGTCAGAGCCATTTAGCCCCACCACACCAAGCAGGTCCCTAGTATCTCAGGCTGTAGCACTGTACGAGTCCTTTGAAAAACTCTAGGGGAAAAGGTACAAACACTAGTTCCAGCTCTTGGGAAAAGAGATGGTTAATCTTTACTCAAGGAGCCCCCAACCCAACTTCACCTTAAGTGCTCACCTAGCCAACAGTGTAAAATAATCATGGGGCGGAATTAGTGGAAAAACTCCAGCAAAATGAATAATCAGAGTAGATCAACTCCCCCAAGAATGATATGGCAGACACACCAGAAGATCCCATTCATAAACAGATGGCTGAGATGTCAGAAATTAAATTCAGAATTTAGATCACAAATAACATTAATAGAATGGAGGTAAAGTTGGAATTAGAAATGTAAGGAGCATTTCAAAAGTTGTCTCAAGAATTCAATGAATTCAAAGAGAAAATCACCAAAGATTTTGACACATTGAGACAAGAATTTGCAGCCCTCAAAGATCTGAGAAATGTAGTAGAAGCCCTCAGTAACAAAATGGAGCAGGAAGAAGAAAGGATTTCTAACATCAAAGACAAAGCTTTTGAATGCACCCAAATGCTCAAAGAGGAAGAGAATTGGGGAGCAAAAATGGATCATTCTCTTAAAGAGCTCTGGGATAATTTGAAGAAAACTAATATTCACCTTACAGGAATTTCTGAAGGCGACAAGATTGCTTTGAAAGGCACAGATGTTCTACTTCATGAGATAATGAAGGAGCACTTCTCAGACATGCCAAGAGATTCTGAAATTCAGATAGCAGACAGTTTCAGAAACCCAGCATGACTCAACCTGAATAAGACATCTTCCAGACACATTATATTTAACTTTGCCAAAGTTAATGTGAAGGAGAAAATTCTGCAAGCAGTCAGTCATAATAAAAACCTACAAGAGAAAGAATATTAGAATGACTACAGAGCTCTCTGCTGAAACATTTCAAGCTAGAAGAGGGTGGTCTTTGACTTTTAATCTCTTAAAATAAAATAATTTTCAACACAGGATCCTGTATCCAGCTAAACTGAGTTTCACTTGTGATGTAAAAATTAAATATTTGAATGACATACACATGGTGAAGAAATTTGCCATAACTAAACCACCTTCTAGGATATTCGCAGATGTAGCCTCCATAATGACCACTGCAATCCTCTACCACCAAAGTAAACTTACTCAGAAATTTTTTATCAAACCCAAGCTTCCACAGCGGTGAAAGGATTAAAAATGTCCAGTGAACTTTTGAAAAACTTGATACAGACATTCTACCAGGCTTATCAATATTCTCAATTAATGTGAATGGTTTAAATTGTCCTCTAAAGAGGCACAGGTTGGTTGACTAGATACAAAAACTCAGGCCAGATTTCTGCCACATACAAGAATCTCATTTTACCTTAAAAGATAAATATAGACCCAGGGTGAAGGGATGGTCATCTATATTTCAGGGAAATGGAAATCAGAAAAAAATGGGTGTTGCAATTTTATTTGCAGATACAATAGGCTTTAAATCAACAAAAGTAAGGAAAGATAAAGATGGTGACTTCATATTTGTTAAGGGTAACACTGAACATGGTGAGATTTCCATTATTAACATATATGCAACCAACCAGAATGTGCCTCAATTTATAAGACAGACTCTAAGAAACAGGAGCAACTTGATTTCCTCCAGCACCATAATAGTTAGAGATTTTAACAACTCTTTGGCTGTGTCAGATAGATCCTCCAATAAGAAACTCATGAAAGAAATTTTAGATTTAAGCTTAACCACTCAATAATTGGATTTAACAGACATCTATGAAACATTTCATCCTAACAAAATTGAATACACATTCTTCTCATCAGCCCATGGAATTTCCTCCAAAATTAATCACATCTTAGGTCATGAGTCTAACCTCAGAAAATTTAAAGAATAGAATTTGTTCATTGCATCTTCTCAGATCATCATGGAATAAAATTTGAACTCAGTAACAACAGGAATCTGCATACTCATACAAAAACATGCAAACTAAATAGCCTTATGCTGAATGATAGCTGGTCATAGATGAAACTAACAAGGAAATTACCAAGTTTTTGGAACAAAATGATAGTGAAGACACGAATTACCAGAACCTTTGGGATACTGGCAAGGTAGTCCTAAGAGGGAAATTTATAGTGTTGCAAGCCTTCCTCCAGAGAGGAAAGAGAGGAAGTTAACCCCTTAATGGAATAGAGAGGCAGTTAACACCTTAATGGAATATCTCAAGCAACTGGAAGAGGAAGAACATTCCAATCCGAAACACAGCAGAAGAAGAGAAATAACCAAAATTAGAGCAGAATTAAATGAAATTGAAAACAAAACAATTATGCAACATATCAATAAATAAAAAAGTTTATTTTTTATTACTAAATCATAGCTGCCTATGTTAGTGCAATCAAGAGATACAATGTGCGGGGAGGTGCTGGAAGATGGCAGTGGAGATGGTCCCATAGCCCATCTCTCCCAGGTCAGCAGGTGAGAGGGTGGGAGCTCTGGATCTTTCCCCGTGTGAACTATTGGAGTGGACGGGCAGCTGGTGAGAGACAGAGATCGGGAGGATTGGCGCATTTGAAATATAGTTCTT